>JACXGI010006710.1:0-40741 GCA_016801175.1 Esox masquinongy
AAAAAAAAAACTTTTCCATGATATTCAAATTTTTTAAGATGCACCTGTATATGTTGTAAACATATATTTGGTTTGATCAACACATATGTTGATCATACATATTGTACATATGTCAAAATATACAATTATAGGCTGGTTTTATATATGTCCGATTGAAATATATAATTAACATATATGATCATGTTTTTAAAATATAAGTCTTTTTTAATTAGATTTCCTTATGGGTGCCTCTGGGCCAGTGGAGCGCATGGGTTCACGTATACCTGGGAATGCAGGTCTCTGTACATCTATGTAAGGATGAGTTGATTGAATGTGTGTTAACAGGTAGAGCCTCTGTTTTGTGTCTAGTTGCCACTTGCCATCTGTCCTCAGCTCAATGCCAGGCTTTGCAGTATGGTAGCCTGCCACTGAGACACGCATACACACGCACACACCTACAAAATTTATGTTAAATCAGATGTTATTTTATACATCCAGCAGTGCCATCGACATTGCAATTCCTATTTTACCTTTGTACAGTAGGCCCTCGATGGTAGGCCTCCGTCTCATACCCTTAATTAGGTGGCTAAGGACATGCCTGATTAAATGTTGTAAAAAAAAAAATGTTCCCAAATCCCATTAGCAAGGTGTTTAGTGTGTTGTGTGCCCGCTTCTCCTCGGTCCACACAAGCTGGCGTGCCTTTTGTGGTAAGTCCTGGGCAAACAGAGGGTTCTCATTAAAGCCCCGCACTTGGCTGCCAGCGCACCCGGGCCGCGGCCCTGCCAACTGTGTGGTGAACGGCGCTCTGGCATAATCCACTACATCTAGGTCCTTCCCCAACACATGCACACAATCCCACGCATGCTCCCACCTCTGCCCTCTACCTACTTCCTTGTGCCCCCTGTTGGAAGACATATCAGTGGTAGGTGAATGATGAAGGACAGAGTGACAATAGAATAAAAGACAGGAGAATAGAAGAAAATGTTGAAGATGAAAACAGCTGGGTTGGATGGAGCCAGAGGTGGAGATTGGGAAAGGCGATGGATGGTTGGAATGTAGGAGGATGGCAGGGATGAGAAGCACAAGGGAAAGGAATATTGAGGGAAAGGTAGAAGCCAAACAGGATGCAGCAAAAGTAGTTTCTTCCAGCTGCCCTGTGGTGAGGACTCAGAGCTGGGACTACGGAGTTAGATGTGTCTCAATATTCGTAAATATATCTAGAAAATCTGTGCGTATATCAATCACAACTCACAAATAAAAATAGGATTTATAAATGTGAAAAAATATTTTGTAAATAAAACATCTGTAAATATGTTTCACAAATATAAATAAAATCTGTGAATATGTAAAAGCATATTTCACAAATAAAACACATCTGTAAAACATTTACTACTGTTGCTTAACATTTACAAGTGTTGACTTACATTTACAACTCTTAAGTTTTCTTACGGATCGGCATTTTGTATTTACACATTTTTGCTGGACCGTGTAAGCGGAGCCGGCCAAGAAGAGCGAATGTCTCTTACTAAGTGAGTGACTGAATGACTGTCCTTTGAGAAGCGAACCTGCAAACTATAGGTCCCACATTCGTATCTCCTCACAGTCAAAGCGAAGTATTGATTATGAATTATTCCGTATAGACGAAAACTTCGCTGGCTATAACCTTCAGTATCTACATTATAGTAAGCCTGAAATAAAACAGTTTACGGTTATATTGCGACTGTTTCTGGTGGATTTTTGAAGTACGCATCCGTGCATGCATTTTGGGTCAGGATAGACAAACACTTAGCTGGCTACAACATTCAGTAGTTACGTTATAGTAATCCTTAACTAAAACTGTATACGGTTATATTGTGACTGTTTCTGGCATGGGAAAGTTCTTTTTCAGTCTCGCTAGCAATTGCTCAATTCTTATGACTATTCCTAGGAAGTTAGTAGATACTAGTAAGCCTATTACTGACTAATAAGATGTTAAAACGGCCAGTGGCAAAAGCCATACAGTTCATAGACGCTATTTGTGGTAGAGGTAAACTTCATAAGAAACGTTAGTCAGTTTAACACAATGCTCAATGGTGTCTAGCGACTGATGAGACGTGTAGTTCCGTGGCGTATTGGTTAAAGGCAGTGCCTCTCATGTGAAAGACCTGATTTTTAATCTAGTGAGTACTACGACATTTATTATTTTTATTTGCGGGCCGCAATAAAACTGTTTACGGCTATATTGCGACTATTTCTTGTGGATTTTAGAAGTATGCACCCGGGCATGCTTTTTGGGTCAGGGTAGACAAAAACCTAGCTGGCTACAACATTCAGTAGCTACGTTGTGGTAAGCCTAAACTAAAACTGTTTACGGTTATACGGTATTGCGACTATTTTTGGTAGATTCCACAATTCGCTCGTCTTTTAACTTGATGAAAAAGTTAGTTATCATCACCTTTATTGACAGTTATTGTATCAATGATACAACAGACATTCAACAGAGATGTCGATGTAAACATTTAAACCTTAAAAACTACTTGCATTCTTCACTGATAACACTGACTGACTTATCAAAATATTCTCTATTAGGTTGGACAACTTTTACAAGCCTTTATTTGAACAAGCAATAAAACCAAGATTTTATACACATTTTCTAATTTGAAAATTACTATTATATCGCAATAACTTTTTCAAAAAGTATCATAGAAACTTCATTCCAAGTTGAAAATATTCTACAGTAGGCTGCACAACTTCTACAGCCTTTAATTTGACCCAAATCGTACGCTGAAATTTTATACACATTTTCAAACTTTGATAAATGCTATTATATCGCAATAACGTTTTCACAAAGTATCATAGAAACTTCATTCCAAGTTGAAAATATTCTACAGTGGGCTGCACAACTGTTACAACCTTTAATTTGATGGAAATAGTACACTTAGATTTTATACACATTTTCGAACTTTAATAAACGCTATTATATCGCAATAACTTTTTTAAATATTATCATAGAACCTTCATTCCAAGTTCAAAATATACTACAGTAGGCTGCACAACTTTAACAACCTTTAAGTGAATGTAAATAGTACACTTAGATCAGTGGTTCCCAACTACAGTCCTCAAGTACCCCCAATAGTACACATTTTCATTATAGCCCCAGCCAAGCACAGCTGATTCAACTTGTCAACTAATTCTCAGGCTCTCATTAAGTTGAATTGGGTGTGCTTGTCCAGGGCTACAACAAAAATGTGTGCTGTTGGGGGACTCGAGGACCGGAGTTGGGAACCACTGACTTTTATACACATTTTCAAACTTTGAAAAATACAGTTTAATCGCAATAAATTTTTTAAATATTATCATAGAACCTTCATTCCAAGTTCAAAATATTCTACAGTAGGCTGCACAACTTTTACAACCTTTAGTTTGATCCAAATCGTACACTGAAATTTTATACACATTTTCAAACTATGATAAATGCTATTATATCGCAATAACTTCTTAAATTATTATCATAAAAACTTCATTCCAAGTTGAAAATATTCTACAGTAGGCTGCACAACGTTTACAACCTTTAATTTGATGGAAATAGTACAATTAGATTTTAAACACATTTTCAAACTTTGAAAAATACAGTTTAAGTGCAATAACTTTTTAAAATACTATCACAGAAACTTAATTCCAAGTTCAAAATATTGTGCAGTAGGCTTCACAACATTTCCAACCCTTAATTTGATGGAAATAGTACACTTAGATTTTATACACATTTTCAAACTTTGAAAAATGCAGTTTTTTAGTTCTGGATCAAATCAAAAGTTGTAAAAGTTGTCCAGCCTAATATAGAATACAGTGAACTTTGAATTAAGTTTCTATGATACTTTTTATAAACGTTATTGCATTAAAACTGTATTTCTCAAAGTTTGAAAATGGTTTAAAGTCTAAGTGTACTTTTTCGATCAATTTCAAGGTTGTAAAATGTGTGAAAACTTAAAACTTCGAATGAAGTTTCTATGAAACTTTTTGAAAAAGTTATTGCGATATAATAGTAATTTTCAAACTTAGAAAATGTGTATAAACTTTCAGTGTACAATTTGGATCAAATTAAAGGTTGTAAAAGTTGTCCAGCCTATTGGAGAATATTTTGAATTTGGAATGTAGTTTCTATGTAACATTGAGGTAAAGCTATTGCAATAAAACTGTGTTTTTCAAAGTTTGTTGAATTTTGAAGATTCTAGTTGTGATTTCTGGATCAAATCAAAGGTTGTAAAAGTTGTCCACCCTAGGGTAGAATATTTTGAACTTGGAATGAAGTTTCTATGATAATATTTTAAAAAGTTATTGCGATATAAAAGCGTTTATCAGAGTTTGAAAATGTATATAAAATCTAAGTGTACTATTTCCATCAAATTAAAGGTTGTAAAATGTGTGTAGCCTTCTGTAGAATATATTGAACTTGGAATGAAGTTTCTATTAACCCTTTGGTAAAGTTATTGCGAATAAACTGTATTTTTCAAAGTTTGTATGTGTTTAAAATATAAATGTACTATTTCGATGAAATTAAAAGTTGTAAAAGATGTGCAGCCTACTGTAGAATATTTTGAACTTGGAATGAAGTTTCTATGATACTTTTTGAAAAAAATATTATAATATATAATAGCATTTTTCAATGTTAGAGAATGTGCATAAAATCTTTGTTTGATTGTTTGATCAAATAAAGGCTTGTGAAAGTTATCCAACCTAATATAGAATATTTTGATAAGTCAGTCATAGTTATCACTGAAGAATGCAAGTAGTTTTTAACGTTTAAATGTTTGCTTCAAATCTCTGTTGAATGTCTGTTGAATGTCTGTTGAATCTTTGAATATAAAACCAACTTTACCTCGGTAGAAAAAGTACGTTGTTATGCCATGAATTGAAATAGCTTTGGCAGTGTAAAGTTCGCACTCGCTAGCAATTGCTCAATTCTTATGACTATTCCAGTATGTTAGTAGATACTGGTAAAGCCTATTACTGGCTAATACGCTGTTAAAACGGCCAGTGGCAAACACCATGCTGTTCATAGACGCTATTGTGGTGGAGTTAAACTTAGTAAGAAACGTTAGTCAGTTTAACTGTATCAATGTCATTCACGAATGGCCAATTAGCTGCTAAAACGGCCGGTGGCAAAAGAGGTTTTGTTCAGGATAGACACAATCTTCGCTGGCTACAATCTTCCGTAGCCACGTTATGGGAAGCCTAAATGAAACTGTTTACTGTTATATTGCGACTATTTCTGGTGGATTTTCGATTTACGTCTTAGGATTTCTTCAGGATAGACAAACACTTCGCTGGCTAAGGAACCCTTCTCAAATAACCTGCGAGAGCCAGAAGTGCACTGAGAGTTGTGCAGTGGATAGAATTACATCTCTGATTGGATGTGTGATGAAAGGTTGACAAGTGGTGACCAATACTTGCCAAATAACAGGCACATACACTTCTAACAAACTAAAGATGTAGGTGGACCATGATGTTAGTGTACTATCACTCTGTACTTACACACATTCTAAGGACTATTACATGCATGCAGTTTTCCTTTTATAATCACTAACGTTAGCTAGATATGCAAGACTCATACTGAATGAACCGAATGCAGCTGTGCAAGTCGACAACATACTGTTATCTAGTCAGTAGCGCCATGGGGTTAGATACCTTCATTACTATAGTTAAGCTACTGTAGCCTATTAGCTGGATAGCTAGCCAACCAGATGTAGGCTCACATAACTAACTGTGCTTAAGTTAGTTGCCTGAAAACACACTCGGCGTCGTGTTACCCATTGGTGATGCAGACATATTTTAATACAAATAAACGTTATACTCACATTTCAGGAAAACCGTGTCGTTGCAATCTATAGACTCCAATCTACCAGGCTCCAGTCCGGATATTCCATAAGTTCCACCAAGCGAGCCCTCTGACTGAAACCACGTATGGGAACTTGTCGACTGAAGGAAAATGTGTGTGTCAAAAATTTGTAAAAACAAAATGTTGGTCTAAGAACTTAAGAGTTGTAAATGTAAGTCAACACTTGTAATTGTTAAGCAACAGCTTGTAAATGTTTTACAGATTTGTGTTTTATTTGTGAAACATGTTTACATATTTACAGATAATGTTTTTATTTATAGAATATTTTTTCACATTTACAAATCCTATTTTTATTTGTGAGTTGTGATGAATATACGCACGGATTTTCTAGATATATTTACAAATATTGAGACACTTCTAACACCATATGGAACAATCAACCAAAAATGATTGACGCTGACCAGCCCGACCATTCATCTCAGACTTTTTGCTGATATCGTTCAATATGATAAGTTGGCTATACTAGAGAACTGTAGCGTTTGAAAAGAAAAAGGTTTTCAAAAATGGGACAATTGATGGCTATGACAATCAGTCTTGTAGTAGTCGTTTTAAGGCTCACAAAACCGTAGTGTAACCATGTGAATTGTGATTTTTTTCTTTCAAATTCGACTGGCTCTGTGAGGATGTCATGGGAAAAAAGGAGGGACAAGGAGGGAGGGGCAGAGCAGAGTGTGCGAGGTTGAATCCGTGCACTCAGTAATCCGTTCTTATTAGCAGACTCCATCGCAGCCCTTTGTGTACAGTAAGGATTAGTCTCTGTTTGTTTCCCCTGTCTCCTTTGTGCTTAAGCCTAGGCACGGGTCAGAAAGGGGAGTACATTAGCAGCAGGGCCCCAGTGAGGATGCTCTGACACAGGGTACAATGACTCACCAGGGGCCCTCTGCGCTGGAGCTCTGTTAGCAATTAGCGTGAAGCTGAATGCCCAGTGACGACGAGAGTGTGTCCCACACCCCAGGTTGACTGGTTCTCCACTCAATTAACCTTCTGCCTTGCCCCTCACGCTTCATAGGGCTTCTCAGGGCTTTCGCAGGAGCAGGCCTAGACGTGATCATTGCAACTCGGCACACACATACTGGTAAAATGCACACTGGTAACACACTCATGCAGATGACGTATGCACTTTGATCACACATACCGCAGATAACGCATACATTAACAAGACATCACACAGACGTACACATACACACAGAGGCCAACACAGACAGACACATACACAAACACACAGATATAAAAAGGGGAAAGGGTCAAGGTCACAGCACATATCAGCGGACACTCTGGGCCTAACGTACTACACACACACAAACACAGTCACTGTGCCTAATATGCTGCACACAAACGTAAACATATAAACTGGCCCCGCAGTGGACATCACGCTTACGATTCCAGTCAGACCCTTATTCACAAACATCCTGTACACGGATCCACGATAGAAGCACTTCTTAACATGCTGAGCACACAGATGAAGACACACTCAGCTGGGGTGGAGGTGCTTAGATTAAGAACACAGGGCACAGACAAACATTGGACATGATGCTTGAGAAGTACTGCACTCACACAAGGCACATTCACATGGCACAAATCACATTAAAACCAGGCAAGCCTAGTTGGCCGGCCTGCAGTTAGAAGGAATGGATGATGTTGCCCTCACTGGATTCGATCCTGGGTGTCCCATGTGAGAGGCTGTCTTTAACCACTACGCAACGAAGCTATACGTATGCCGAGTGTCGGTATAGGGTCTCGATATTAGATCATTTGGTCACACATTAACATCACGCCAAGTTTGCATATTTCTCTAGACACCATTAAGCATTGTGTTAAACTTACTAACGTTGCTTATTAAGTTTACTTCCACCACAAATAGCATCTATGAACTGTATGGCTTTTGCCACTGGCCGTTTTAACAGCTTATTAGCCAGTAATAGGCTTACTAGTATTTACTAACTTACTACTTGGCATAGTCATAAGATTTAAGCAGTTGCTAGCAAGACTGAAGATGAACTTTACACTGCCGAAGCTATTTCATTTCATGGCACAACAATGCTAATTTTTCTTTCATTTGTGAATGACATTGATACAATAATTATCAATATAGGTGATGACGTCAATTGACGTCAATTGAAAAGACAAGAGAATCGTGGAAACCCCTCCTCTTTTACTGCCCAAGGGGTTGTGATCTAGCCTATATTACCCCAAATAGCATGCACGGATGCGTACTTCGAAAATCCACCAGAAATAGTCACAATATAACCGTAAACAGTTTTATATTAGGCTTACTATAACGTAGCTACTGAAGGTTGTATCCAGTGATGTTTTTGTGTATCCTGAACAAATCCTAATGTATAATTTGTTTTGTGCTATTTAATTTCATGGCACAACAACATTCGATTTGCTTTCATTCATGAATGACATTGATATAATAACTATCAATATAGGTGTACGATAACTGAATTTCTCGTCAAGTGAAAAGACGAGGGAATCGTGTTAACTCCTCATCTTTTACTGTGCAAGGGGTTGCGATCTACTGTATATTTCCCCGAAAAGCATGCACGGATGCGCACTTCGAAAATCCACCATAAATAGTCGGAATATAACCGTAAACAATTTTATTTTAGGCTTACTATAACATAGCTTCTGAATGTTGTGGCCAGTGACATTTTTGTCTATCCTGAACAGATCCTAATCCATAATTTGCTTTGACTGCAGTGAGGCTCGAACACTGGTCCCCTGCGGGAGAGACCGCGTCTCTAACCACTACACTATTTAACAAGGGATAGTCAGTCACTCACTCAGTGAGATATTCGCTCTTCTTGGGAAAAAGCCAATATACTGGCCATATGTAAAATCATAGACATAATGGATGCACTTTATAAAGACATACATTTCTACACCACTAGCATATGCACAGTTCCCTTTTTCAGGTTGACACCATCAATCCCTCCTCGTCTGTGTTTAGGGCAGTGGGGGATGGATTGTGGCTTTGGTTAGTTGAGAAAAATGTAAAGCTGGGCTGAGTGTATTAAGTTCTTAGAGGGGTGTGAAGCGATGTGGGAGAGGGAAAAATTTGGGGGGTGAATATTTATCCAGATTTAGGCGGGTTCAGACACAGGGACGTTATTCTGTCACATCACAGCAGGATACCTATTACGTCGGCGATCCGTGTTGCAGTCCTATTTGGAAACTGTTGTTGTATGTGTATGTGTTAGTTGGTGTGTGCACTCCCCCTTTTAAGTTTTATTTTCAAAGGAGGTACTAATAAGCCAGTGGGTGGATCTCCTTCTGCCCCAGTTAGGCCGCTTGCCCTGATGCGACAGTCATGCCCCTTGGCTGTAAATGGACCCAGAGTCTCCAGTCCCGCCACGGTCTTCTAACTCAGCCCACTCACCACACATCACATCCCAGCCCTCCTCGAGTGACATTTGACCCTCGGAATGAGTTAAGGTCAACTCTGACTACCTCACTGTAAACGTTTGCAGAACTACAAAATGATTGGGAGTGGCCTCTATTTTGGTCCATAAGGCTAATATCCTTATAGATGAGAGAGTGTCATACTTCCACAAAGACCAATTTAATTAAGGGATTAACATATTTTAGTTGCAAACCAGGTCTCACCAAAATGTTCCATCTGCTTTTTACCTAACCACACCAAACTGGATAGGTGTAGGGGCCTGCCAAATTGGCCTACCGGGAGCACTTTGAACAGAAATACTGATTTTTCACCCTGCTGATTTTAGGATCCTATATAGTACCCTTAGGTTACAGGTCAGATGCTGCCGGTCTGCCGTTCCCAGTAGATTTGTACATATAAAAACAGCAAAGACAGCTGAAATGAAACTTTGAGGCGAGAATGAGAAAGGATGACAACATTTTTCTAAACATACCACAGACCCCATCATTTTATCTTATGACATCCACAGGTGATCAAACAGACAGACAGATCTTAAAAGTGGGAGAGTGTACAATTAAGCGTTGCTCTGCCCTTGCCCGGACCTGCTAATTTAGGGATGCCTGTGACCTTTGTAAGCACTTCACAGCCATCGCTGCTGTCAGCATTCTGTTAGTGCTGGGGGAGTTCAGCCACACAGTGGGCCTCCGGGCTCAGTGGTCGAACTCATGTCTGGACAGTAGGAGGAGGTAGAACCCTGTTGCTAGCTGACACAGTGGACTAGACTTCTGGGGTTAATTAGGAAATTCACCATCTGTCATGGGGTGCCACTATAGTGTCCATTTTAGGACACCACCAGTGTCTGTTGGTCTACCGTGGCTACATCCCCTGGGCTCTCCATAATCTTCACAGTGCCCCTTGTATTGTACCCCCTCTTTACTCCTCAATCCATCTTTCTGTTGTTCATCTCCTCTCTCATCTCTCCATCTTTCTGTCTATCTGCTAGTGTCTGTTGTCAACCCCGTTTTCCATCAGTGACCTCCATCTTTACCTCACCCTCACTGGCAACCATCATCATCCCTCCTCTGTTTTTACATTTCTCTTTCACTCTTTGTCTGTCACGCTTTCATTTTTTTCCTTTCCAAAAAAGTCAAAGGAAGGTTTTGAGTGAGGAACACAAGGGTTAAAATTAGGAGACCACTGCAAATTGAACGCTTCTCTTCCTCACTCAATACCTTCCTTTTCAACTTTTTTGTAAAGGAAAGAAAAAGGTGCAGTGGTGTCTACATTTTTTCCGGAGCTGTGTGTGTGTGTATGTATATATATATTTTTATTATTTATTTATTTTATTTTTTTATATAATCTCGTTATCATGGCACCTGCCAGTGGGTGGGATATATTAGGCAGCAAGTGAACATTCTTTCCTCAAAGTCGATGTGTTAGAAGCAGGAAAAATGGGCAAGCGTAAGGATCTGAGCGACTTTGATAAGGGCCAAATTGTGATGGCTAGACGACTGGGTCAGAGCATCTCCAAAACTGCAGCCCTTGTGGGGTGTTCCCGGTCTGCAGTGGTCAGTACCTATCAAAAGTAGTCCAAGGAAGGAAAAGCAGTGCAAATGGGTCATGGGCGGCCAAGGCTCATTGATGCACGTAGGGAGCGAAGGCTGGCCCGTGTGGTCCAATCCAACAGACGAGCTACTATAGCTCAAATTGCTGAAAAAATGAATGCCGGTACTAATAGAAAGTTGTCAGAACACACAGTGCATCGCAGTTTATTGCGTATAGGGCTGCGTAGCCGCAGACCAGTCAGGGTGCCCATGCTGACCCCTGTGACCACTGCTGAAAGCACCTACAATGGGCACATGAGCATCAGAACTGGACCATGGAGCAATGGAAGAAGGTGGCCTGGTCTGATGAATCACATTAACTTTTACATCACGTGGATGGCTGGGTGCGTGTGCATCGCTTACCTGGAGAACACATGGCACCAGGATGCACTATGGGAAGGAGGCAAGCCAGCAGAAGCAGTGAGATGTTTTGGGCAATGTTCTGGCAACGGTATTCCCTGATATCATTGGCCTCTTTCAGCAGGATAATGTGCCCTGCCACAAAGCAAAAATGGTTCAGGAATGGTTACGGAACAAAACGAGTTTAAGGTGTTGACTTGGCCTCCAAATTCCCCAGATCTCAATCCAATCGAGCATCTGTGGGATGTCCTGACCAAACAAGTCTGATCCATGGAGGCCCCACCTTGCAACTTACCGGACATAAACACTTAAAGGATCTGCTGCTAACGTCTTAGTTCCAGATCCCACAGCACAATTTCAGAGGTCTAGAGGAGTCCATGCCTGGACGTGTCAGGGCAGTTTTGGCGGAAAAAGTGGGACTGACACAATATTAGGCAGGTGGTCATAATGTTATGGCTGATTGGTGTGTGTGTGTGTGTATATATACACACACACACTATAGATATATTCCTTAAACCTGCTCTTATAGTATAGCCTTTGTAAATGCATCCCTGCCCTGATATACACTTACATGAGTAGGAACTAAGGCATTGTGCTTGGTGGATTGCATAAGAGGAGAGGAACATTTTATTTCCATATAATACAAAGGGAGAGAAGAGAGGAAGAATACACATGAACATTGATTTATTTATTTATGGTTTGCCATTGATTATCCTCAGCATTGAAGTAGGTCCTGAAAGGCAAGTCTCCATTTGGATGTAAGCATGTTTCAATATCCCGTTTGTTGCACCGTAAATTAAGTAGCTCGGACATTCCGTCTTTGTCATTGTTCTTTCTCACTCTCTTCTGCTGGAAAAAACAACCCCTCCATCATTTATTCTGATGTTTTTCATTATTTTATTTTTTCAAAGACGACTCAAGGCATATCCAAAGAAATCCAACCGACTAACTACCCATCATCACATAGTGGAGATTCAGGAAACTTGCTCAAATAACGCCTCACGCCTCACAGGGCAAGCTGAGAGAAATAGATGACTGTACAGAAAGACAACACATGCAAGACCCTTTAGAGAAGCTGAAAGCCATTTTGAACATGAGGGAGGGGGGACTGAAATGAATGTGATATGAAGGCACATTTTTTGGGTTGTTTTTTAGTTTCCAATTTGTGATGCGAGCGAATTAAAGTGTGGGCGAGAGAGACAGGGAGCGAAAGAATAGCCATGCATTAAATATGAATCAAACCCCATTGTCCTCATTTATTTTATTTCACCATAAAAATAGAGCCTTGTGCTCATCCCGTTATCTCTGGGAAAAGTAAGACAACATGATGTTAGACTATTTGGGCAAAGGGAAACACCACCTCACATTCTTAACAAAAACGCAACTAGGCCTGAGAATCTGACTTCTGTGTTTCTTTTCTTAACGCTTTTCACAGACATTTACAAGGTGATTGTGGATGAGGAATAAACCTTTGGAGAAAAGGACAGCAGCCTTTTTAATATAAGCTTTGTAAGACAAGGCTAACGGACAGAAAGGGCAGAAACCCTGCAACAATCTGACTTGATCTGACATTCCACATTTCACTATACTGCTGTAAATTGTGCATTTTAATTACAATCAAGTAGTGCGTGGTATAGTTGGGTGACACAGGAGGGTAATAAATCAGTAATAATTCTATTGTAAAGATGAAAGTTTCATTTGTTCTTAGCACTATTTCTGCATGTGTGTGTCCTATCGACACCTTCTGTATGCTGTGGAATGACATGCTGCCAACAAGACATCATCATGCACTGTGCGTGCCACCCTGCAAAACTACCCCATTCAATAGCATACTATATACACTGATCTGCCATAACATTATGACCACCTGCCTAATATTGTGTAGGTCCCCCTTTTGCCGTCAAAACAGCACTGACCCATCCAGGCTCCATTAGACCACTGAAGATGTCCTGTGGTATCTGGCGCCAAGACGTTAGCAGCAGATCCTACAAGTCCTGTAAGTTGCGAGGTGGGGCCACCATGGTTCAACTTTTGTCCAGCACATCCCACAGATGCTCGATTGGATTGAGATCTGGGGAATTTGGAGGCAACACCTTGAACTCGTTGTTCTATTCCTCAAACCATTCCTGAACCATTTTTGCTTTATGGCTGGGCGCATTATTCTGCTGATAAAGGCAAATGCCATCAGGGAATACCATTTCCAATAAAGGGTGCACATGGTCTGCAACAATGCTTAGGTAGGTGGTACATGTCATAGGATCATCCACATGAATGGCAGAACCCAAGGTTTCCCAGCAGAACATTGCCCAAAGCATCACACTGCCTCCACTGGCTTGCCTCCTTCCCATAGTGCATCCTGGTGCCATGTGTTCTCCAGGTAAGCATCGCACACGCATCCGGCCATCCACGTGATGTAAAAGGAAAGGTGATTCATCAGACCAGGCCACCTTCTTCCATTGCTCTGTGGTCTAGTTCTGATGCTCATGTGCCCATGGGCACCCTGACTGGTCTGCGGCTACACAGCCCCATACGCAACAAACTGCGATGCACTGTGTTCTGACATCTTTCTATCAGTACCAGCATTAATTTTTTCAGCAATTTGAGCTACAGTAGCTCGTCTGTTGGATCGTACCACACGGGCCAGCCTTCACTCCCTACATGCATCAGTGAGCTTTGCCCACCCATGACCCTGTCGCCGGTTCACAGCTTTTCCTTCCTTGGACCACTTTTGATAGATACTGACCGGGAAGACCCCACAAGGGCTGCAGTTTTGGAGATGCTCTGACCCAGTTGTCTAGCCATCACAATTTGGCCCTTGTCAAAGTCGCTCAGATCCTTATGCTTGCCCATTTTTCATGCTTCTAACACATCAACTTTGAGGAAAGAATGTTTACTTGCTGCCTAATATATACCACCCACTGACAGGTGCCATGATAATGAGATTTTCAGTGTTATTCACTTCACCTGTCATCAGTCATAAAGTTATGGCTGATCGGTGTATATTGTCCTACCGCACGTCAATAGGGCAAACCAAGAATGATTTCACGCCAATTCTATTATTGAAATGACTGCTCGTACCCAAATCTGCATATTGATATGAGGGTGGGGGTGACTTAAATCCAATGCCATTACTCTTTGCGAGAGCGACAATTCCAATCTCTGTCTTTACAAAGACAGACAATAACAAAAAAGGAATTTGTAGCCTGGCATTGCAACCTTTTTCCTCCGTATTGAAGAAATTGGATGGCGGGTGGTTGGTCAAAGAAGAAGTAATAAAAAGCATGGAGGATAAAGCCTGTCCTAATTATACTATAATCCTGGATGTTGTCTTAGCATTAGCCCTGATGAGGGAGGCATTGACCCAGACTAATAGCACTGCAATTGGCCGGCTGTTTGTTCTATTCCACAGAAAGCTAATAGAGTGGGTTAATCTGTTACCTACACTCCCCTGGGCTTTTAATGGAGGCTAAGGAAACTAATGAAGAAAGGGTGGGCGGGGTGAAGAAAGAGGGAAAAGAATGGAAAGGAGACTGCAAAATGAACAAATGAATAACAGAGGACAGAAACAGAGTCAGTGGAGAAGGAAAGAGGCAGATAATGAGAATGGGAATGGATGGACAGAGAAGAAGGGAGGAGAAACGGAAGAGATTGAGTGAGTGAGTGATTGAGTGAATAAATGACAATGTAAACAGAGGAGTCAGCATCTGTTTAAAAAAGGAGAGAGGATTGAGAGGATAGAGGGGCATTCGGGACATCTAGGTTAGATAAAGATCGGTCAGATGAGAGTGCAGAGCAGAGTTGCCATACAGGAAAAAAGACTGCAATAAAGAACAAGACCTCAACCTCATCTGCACAAATACACTCTCACACATACTCCCAAAGGTAAATGCATTTGCCACTTCGTTTGAGCCTTAAGTGTATTATCTTATTCTATTGTTGTTGCTCAAGAAGAAAATGTCTGCCACAATCTATTCTCTGAATAATATGCTTGAGGCAGTATTAGGTTTAGCTGGTGTCAGCCTTATTTTGTTCACTTAGAGACTTTTGTACATGAACAGTGCATGTGTACGAATGCAGATCCACATAGTATTTTGTTGATAAGTTGTATCTCCCCCATCTAGTAGAGGATAAAAATACATAACTTAGTGTATATTAAATGCAGCAGACATATGAAAATAGGAGGTGTATTTAATCCCTGATAATAATAATGGATGTGGAGCATGAGATGCTTGGAACACAGTAGGAGATGCATTCAAACTGAGGACAACAAATTGTGTGTGTTTGTGTGTGTGTGCGTGCGCACTGACATCCATACTGTCTTCTGCACAATTACATTCTGTCCAAATAGCTAATGTAACTACATGAGGAAAAGAAAGGTTGTGAAAGGACAAAACTGAATAATTTTTTTGTGCATGGCTACACCAAGACAGAGGGAAACACTGTGACATCTAACTGAGCCAAATGTTAGAACAGGAAAGAATCAAGGCTGACATTCAAGGTGAAATGTACCCTGGGTCTGCAATCATACAGTCACAACTGTCTACCTTATGTACACATCCAAGGCACTGACCTCAGAAAGTTTCTAACTCATTCTAGTACAGTGAGAGACTCAAAGGGGTTAAGCCACTTGATTAACAGTTACTTCTGCGTGTTTTGTGATTGATTGTCAGTCAGATATTGTGAGTACTGCTGTGGAGAGCCCAACTTCTAGCCAGCCATTTTGGTGTCGCTTTTTGACGTGATTAGTCGGCGTTCTCCCACTCTCCCATTTACTGTGGCTGTCAGCAGAACCAATCCTGCCTGGTGTTATGTCTTAATGGAAAGGGATGTATGACTGACACTAAACAGATTGCAGTAATATGCTTTTCTTTTTTCTCTTCTTTTTTTTCTTGTGTATCCTTCCTTTTTTCTCAGTTCACTGAAGGACCGGAATTATATATTTTTTATTATTTGCTTTTTCATTTCACTGATGAATCGATCTGAAAGGTTTGTTTATTAGATGTGGGAATATTGATGGTTGGCAAAGAAATCAGTCCCACTCCATTTTTAACATTATGGTTCTGAAATGTAAACCCCAGTCCCACCCGCCAAGCACCACTTTCGACTCATGGTTTATTTGACTTTGAACAGCTGATGGACTTTTTTTGTTGGTAAATTCAGATCCTTTTGCTTGGTCACTTGCTAAAATGCCGTATGGTTTTGGCTCTGATTTGGTGCATCCACTGACCACTGAATACAATCATGCCTGGAAAAGGCCAGGAGAAGCCTTGGGCTCACACAAAGGCCCAGCGTACAATAAATACCAGCCAGAACTGCTTCCCGTTCCTGATCCTTCGCTCTTCACACTGAGCAGAATGGTTCATGCATTATTGATCAACCATGTTATAATGCAATTTTGGCTATTGGCCATAACTTATGTGCGTAGTGTGCTTAAGTTACCACTGTGACATATTTCTGCCACCTCCAAGCTCCAACTCTCAAATGCGTACGGTGGCAGCTCCAAGGTGCTCAGTAATAGGAGGTCTGTCATCAATCCCAGACAATAGTTGGCATCTAAGTGTTTGGATGCATTTCATAACCTAAAGTTGGAAAATAATGGCCTGGGCCCCTAAAGTCTTACCTGAAGATGAGGGGATTGTAGATGAATATCATGACTACTACTCAATCAGCTGTTGTGCCCTCTGGGGAGCTTAAGATATAGTGCAAGGAGAAGTGAATTGTCACCTCTTAGAGCCCCCTGTTGTTCCTTTTTAAACAAATCTGTTCCTACTCCAATCTTAACGATACAGTTCCATAGGACTTGGCCTTGGTTCTTTATGTGCTGTATGCACCTCCCTAATAGCAGCTGAAATCGGTGGACCTGGGAATACTAGTATAAAAACTGCCGTGCTGATGGCTACAAGCATCTCTGTGTGTTTTCTGTTAAGGCCTACTTCTTGGAATTAGCCTACTTTCCAAGGTGACACAGCACCTCTATACAGCCTTCAAACCTAGCGTTTTGACTTAGTCATGCGGGCATACGGATTTCATGCCCTTTCCCTTTTCACCCCTCTGTTAGAGAGGAGCAATGGCACATATGTAGACTGGACTTGTTGGCTCCGTGTGCGACCAGGTCTCAGATTGTGTTCCTGAGTCTACTCCTTGCCTTTTCAAGCAGCATTTCTATAATGTTGACATGATGCACCAGATGAGCTCAACGCCAATACAGTGTTTTATCTAATTCCCTCCCTCAGAGAACCAGTAATATATAGGAATCTTATACTTGTGTCCTGGGTGCAGAAAAATACTGAGAAACAAATGTCAGACTATTTTGGAGGGCACTGTGTTGCAACGTAGAGTAAATCAGGTAAATAAATCCCAACTAATTTGGAACCTGCAACTTGTGCACTGGAGCAAAACATAGGAAACCACTCAGTAGTTTTGAGTTAGCGTTTAGTAGCATGATCAGTCGCTACTGTGATGGATTCTCTCATTGAAAGGACAAAGCTGCAGGTTTCCTCTGGTGAGCTCCTTCACGCTGGAGCTAGGAGGCGAGTGCCACTCACCGGCCTGGACTCCTATTGAGAAAAATGACATAGGGACAGCGACGAGGTGTCAGGAGGGGCGGTGCGACACGTCGAGCCGCAAAGCACCTGTCATCTGTGAGGAATGATAATGACAGGGCAAAAAGATATGTTTCTGTCTCTCGCCCACCTTCCTTCCCTCACTCTCTCTTGCCTCCATCTCTCACTTTCCATGCACCTCAGTCTCAAACCCTCTACCTCTCACAGTCTTTGCTACAACCTAACTATTTTCCTTCATTTGTTTTCCCTCATAACTATATTTGTCCCTGTCATTTTTTGTATCAAACAGCCTCTTTGCATCCATTTCTCGTCTATCTACCGTATCTCACCATCTCTTTGTAACACACACACACACACACACACACACATTCACTCTTCATCATTGAAGACCATCTGTATTGACGCTGTTTCGTGAGTGAGTTGGCAGGAGCTGAGAGCAGGGTGGGAGGGTGACATGGGAGGGGGGTGACGGTTGCCAAATCAATAGTTTCCTGAAACCTGGTGACTGTTGGGATAGATCACGGCCACAGAGCCCCTGTCTGCGGCTGATAACGGCAGGATCTTCGATCCAGTCTCTCAGTCCGGACTCTTCCTGTTCTACTTTTCTATATATAACATTCTATTTGTTATCCTAGTACATTACAGGGGGTCTTAGGGTAAATATCAAGCTAAACGTTACAGCAATCCTGATAGCCTTTTCACTCTGCATTGTTCTTAGCACTGGGCTATCATAGCCCCAAGTTAACACTGGCTCTGGTCTAGCTTAGCCTGTGTTCACACAAGCATTTGTTTACCCCATTCTAAATATTAGTCTTTGGCTAAGGAATCACACTTGTATTCGAGCCCAGGGTTAACCAACTCACTGGCCACTCTGCTTGTTTGTGTGAGTAACCATAGCAATGGCTTAATTTATTAGCTGATATTAGTTAGCTACATTTCGAAATGTATAGAATAGGGTTTTCTATGAAATAATCTATCCAGTTGACAATTTTCCCTCCTCTGGATTAACTAAAACAAGGGTGGCAGGTGTCTATAGTAAATGAAAATTAAGTGAAAATACTCCTTTTGTAATTGGACAGTTACCATAATTTCCTGTTTATAAACTGTGGCTTATACACAGATTTTGTAAACATTTTCAACCACAGCGGTTAATACATGGGTGCGGCTAATACACAAGTTTACATTTTTGAAACCATTTCCATTGGCAAACTTTTTAACAGATGATTCCTTGATGACGTAGAGGTCTCAGAAACTCATGTAACAAATATGATATAATTGGCATTACAGGGTTTTCAACAACATATTTTATTCTTCAACAAATTAATTTTGGTAACGCCCAATGACAGATGTTTAATATTAATGTACGATGTATGTACAAGCATAATTGACTTATTGCAAAAGCCCCAACTATCTTAGTTACTGTTACTACGCCCGTCAAGCTGCGCTTCTTTGTAAGCGGCAACTACTATAAACAGCCAAGAACAGAGAGGAAAAGTAGCATATTACCGGTCAGTGTAAATTATTATTTTTGGAGTAATACCTTCACGATATCCTCCAGATTGAGGCATTGCGATATGCAATCAAGGGATTGAGATATGCAGGGGAAGGATATGTTACAGATCATACAGATCTCAGTCAAAGAATGAGAAACCTAAGAACTCAAATGCGACCAGCACAGCCTTGGGAACCAGTCATGCTCTTGCACTGCCGAGTTAGTTCTGTTTATATGGCTATTATTGAACTCTTTTATCAGTCAACATCATCCTATCAACTTCAGCAGAAAGTTACCTGTTAAAGTTAAGCCTACGTGTGCCCTGACGTAACAAGCTAATATTAGAGGTAGCTAGCTATTTAGTTAACGTAGTAGTAGCAAGTAAGCCATATTAATGGTCATGTTAGCACAAATAACTATAATGCCAGCATTACATAACATTGTCATTTGGGGGAGGGGTTTTGTGGAAGGTCAATTCTCCGGGCAAATGCGATTTATATATGGGCGCGGTTAATACTCGGGTTTGTATACACACAAAGCTTTAAAATTAATGATGCAGTTTATACACGGTGCGGGAAATTACGGTTAATTAAACAGGGAATTATGGTAAATTGATATGCATTGTATCCTGAACTAAGGTAATTGCCAGCCTACTTCAGAATTTGCTGAGTCCTAGTCTAAAGTGAAGGAGTTTGAATGGGTGTATAATGTGCATACATTGCATGTGCACACGTGCATGTGTGTATGCCTGTAGGTTTAGCAAATGTGTATACCCTGCCATGTGTATGTAACCTATTGTGCACTCCCTAATTTAGCATGCAAAACATAGAGCCAGAAAACATCTTGTTTAAAGAGCGACCATATGTTTACATAGGGGGACTGCAAGCCATTGCCCACAACCATGACAGATAGAGAGACGCACACAATCAGACAGACACGCACAAACACACATAAACTAACATGACGTACATTTGTCTTTTCAGTTCACTTAGTATCTCTAGGGATGTTCCGGCCTTTTGACCCGCAACTTAGAATCTCTAACCTTGTGCAAACAGCTTGCATGTGAACTATGCTGTGTTTTCCCCACCACAGCTCTGGGCAAGTTTGGGGTTCTGGCAGACAGATACAAGTCAATACTATGCTGGTGCAAGCCAGGAAGATGTATAAACTAAATGCATATACTCACAATCACTTAGCCACACAATTTCACCCGTCAGTTTGTGTGCCTACGTAGAATTGTAAGGGCTAGAGCCCGGACATACAGGGGCTTATAAGGCAACGTGACCGTCTTCTTTGCAACCTCATTGCTGACTCCTTCAGGCACATCAGAGAAAGCTGAGCCAGACAGGGAATTTATTTGCTGAGAAAGACACATTTACGAAGATATATAAAGCCTTGTGAGTCACTAAATTCTGTTTTTGTGGGCCTAAGCTTTTAGAGAAAGTATTGCATTGCTTGTCATCAGTAAGTGTAGATGGATGTTGATGCCTGGAGCACATCAATCTGTGTTTGAATGACCGAACGGGTGATACTTGAAGAGTTTGTTAAAGCATGTGAAATCATAAACAAACAAAACACGGTGATGATGAGAGCCATCATAAATCTTTGTCGGAGAAGTCAATCAGCATACAATTAGACTACTGTCACTGCTACCTACCTGTTATTAACATCACCATAAACATCAGGATTTGCATAAAACAGAATATTCCCTTTATCTTCATTTAGCAGTTATGAGATTTCCATCTTAAAACCTAAAAGGGATCTAATGTCAGGGGGATAGTTTTTCTCTTGTTATCCTCTCTGTATTTCAACAGACAAATGCCCATGGAAACTATGATTTAATGTTGGAAAAAAAGGTAGGCAAATGCTTGATTGAGATGATTTGTTGCCTCCTCAAAAATCATCCTGCCCTGTGAAACAAATGTAATGTGAACATTTTCATTTTAACCCAGCAGTATTGGCTATTCAACTAGCCCTACAAAAGGTATTGAATATTTTAGCATGGAAACCAACGTGGGGCCAATGGTGAGATAGAGAAGTTGCACAAATGAGATTCACATGATCTCTGTCAGACTCTACGACCTAATAGACATGACATTGTAACTCTCATCTCTCCAGCATAATTTATTTATTCATAGAATCACAGCTGTGGGAAGGATACTCCTGATAAGTTTAAATATACATGTCGAAATTATAGAATTAGTCTGAATGCTGTCTTATCAGAAATGTATTAAATATGTTAGAATACTACACGAGGAGTAAGCCTCTAATGTTGCCACAGTGTCAATAAGTTATAATTCAGATGTTATCAATGCTTATTGTGTGTAATTGGCTTGATGGGCACCTTTTACATACCATACGGTCAAGCTGCTCCCACAACAGCTCAATAGCTTTGAGATCCATTGACTGCTGGCCACTCCATTATAGACAAAATACCAGCTGACTGTTTCTTCCCTAAATAGTTCTTACATAGTTTGGAGCTGTGCTTTAGGTCATTGTCCTGTTGTAGGAGGAAACTGGCTCCAATCAATCACCATCCACAGGGGTTGGTATAGCATTACAAAATGGAGTGATAGACTCCCTTCTTCAAAATCCCTTTTACGCTGTAGAAATCTCCCACTTTACCACCACCAAAGCACATCCAGATCATCACATTGCCTCCACCATGACAGATGGCGTCAAGCACTCCTCCAGCATCTTTTCATTTGGTCTGCATCTCACAAATGTTCTTCTTTGTGATGTTCACCTCAAACTTAGATGTGTCTGTCCATAACACATTTTTTCAGTCTTCCTCTTCCTCTTCAGTGTCTATGTTCTTTTGCCCATCTTCTCTTTTCAATCTTTTCTTTTCATTGGCCAGTCAGAGATATGGCTTTTTCTTTGCAACTCTGCCTAGAAGACCAGCATCCCAGAGTCACCTCTTCACTGTTGATGTTGAGACTGGTGTTTTGCGGGTACTATTTAATGAAGCTGCCAGCTGGGAGGAGTTTGTTTCTCAAACTAGACACTCTAATGTCATTATCTTCTTGCTCAGTTGTGCACCCGGGCCTCCCACTCCTCTTTCTATTTGGGTTCGAGCCAGTTTGCGCTGTTCTGTAAAGGGAGTAGTACACAGCGTTGTACAAGATCTTCAGTTTCTTGGCAGTTTCTTGCATGGAATAGCCTTCATTTCTTAGAACAAGAATAGACTGATGAGTTTCAGAAGAAAGTATTTTGTCTCTGGTCATTTTGAGCCTGTAATCAAACCCACAATTGCTGATGCTCCAGATACTCAACTAGTCTAAAGAAGGCCAGTTTTATGGCTTCTTTAATCAACAGGTTCAAAATAATTGCAAAAGGGTTTTCAATTGATCAATTAGCCTTTTCAAATGATAAACACGTGTCATTAGAACACAATGATAAACACGTGTCATTATCAACAACTGATGGTTGTTGATAATGGGCCTCTGCATGCCTATGTATGTATTCAATAAAAAATTAGCAGTTTCCAGCTACAATAGTCATTTAAAACATTAACAATGTCTGCACAGTATTTCTGATCACTTTGATGTTATTTTAATGGGCAAAAAAATTGTTTTTTTTATGAAAACAATGTCATTTCTAAGTGACCCCAAACTTTTGAACGGTAGTATGTGTCTCTTCACACTAGATGTACTTTATTAATGGAATTGAGACAATTCAGTTTTTGTAACTATCAAATTGCTAATGTCCAACTACCCTGTAATTTTAATATTTTTTGCAGTATAAAGATTATTTTGTTATGTCAAATTAAGCAAGTGTGGGGATGTTTGGGGAGCAGAAGGCCCTATTCAGTTTGGACAGCCTGGCCTGTTACAGGAAGTACAGCATGCATGCACGTCCACACCGTCACGTGCACAGACACGCATATACGTGTGGCTGTGAGTGTTGGTATAGGCTGGGTGTGTAATTGGGGGCCACAAAATGTTGTATTTTTTTGTGTTCTTTTATAAGAGAATTATTTTATTTTATAACTGGAATTATTTCATAGGACACAGATATTAATACATGAAGAGACATACAAACATATTCCTATTCCAACTTAGAATGTATCTTCCAAATATACAAAAACATAATTCAGTATTATAGCTAGTACATTAATTTTGTACTGGCTATAATTTTTATAGCTTGTACATTAGTACATTAATTTTTATAGCTAGGACATTAATTTTGTTCTGCAGTTTTAATTTATATTTTAGTCATTTAGCATGCACTCTTGTTCAGAGAGATTTACAAGAGCAAATAGGGTTAAATTCATTGCTCAAAGACAAAAAGATTCTCCTTCGGGATTTGAGCCAGCAACCTTTTGATTATTGACCTAATACTCTAATCACTAAGCTACCTGATGCCTCCTTATTGGTGCCTGTTTCAAGTCAGAGTATATCTCCTAGTTTGGATCCTAAGCAACCTCTGTTTTCACCCATATATTTCAGCATAGCACACACTGATGTTTTATTTGTTGAAATCTTCACTCTCTCTATTCATTCAATTTTCCATTAGGCTCCTCAAAAATGTCACGGCATTAGATGATATAAGAGCAACATAACCTTTTCCTTCACAAAGAGGGGATTTCCTTGTGTAACAGCTTTTCTCCCTCCGCTCTCCGACCTCCCCACGAAGGGCTCAAACCTGCGATCCTCTGAACACAATGACAACTGTCACCCGTGAAGCATTGTTACCATCGGCCCTCAAAAGCTTCAGAAACAACTACTTTGTGGGTTCATAGTGGGTGAAGTAACCGATTGAAATGCTATCAGTAATGACCGCTAACTCACTAGCCATTTCACACCGATGACACTTGTAACTTGGAGTTCAGTTCGTACTCTTAAGGCTGCTCTAGCTTTCACAGTGAAAGATTATATTTCCCATTATTAAAAAATATGATTCTTTGGAGATATTAGAATAGTAAGAAAATTTTAAAGATTCAGATGGCCTCTTTATAAGATACCATTCCCTTCGGTGGCCCTATAAGCAACCTTCGAAGTGGTACAGGCCACAGGGTGTTAGAAATGTATTAACTTCTCTGGCATAAATGATATTTTTTGTGTTATATTCTGTGATGGCAATTCCATTGAATAGATCTCTTACTAAGGAAGGTAAGACAGAGCACTAACACATTAGTTCAACAAATTTCTATAACAATTCCAAAGGGTTGGAGAAGATTGGGGTTCAAAATTGGATGCCAAAAAAAGATTCTTCCATCTTATTTTTTTTTACAAATATATTGTCATTCTGTAAATAAGTTAATTTAATATATTTTTTGTCAGAAAGATTCCTTTGGTGTCACTGTAACATTTAATTTCTTTCATTATCTATTTATAATGTTCATTAAGTGTTGTCTTAGGTGTTTGTTACTGTAACTTGAAGTTATTTAAAGTATTTAGTTTCTCATTTTATACTATGAGGTCAATCAGAAAAGGGCTGTATGTAAATTGTTGTTTTCATTTTTCACTTGAGTTTATAGTTAGAATATTGTTTTGTAGCTATAGTATGAGTGTGTGCATGAATGTGTGTATGCGTGCGTGTGCGTGCATAACAAAACACAACAAGCTAAATACGTACATTTTGATCATTGCAATATAGAAGATTGGGGTATGTTGAGATTTTACATTACAAATACCTTTACATATGGCTCCGAATAAATGTAAATGTAACTGTTTTGGAAAATATACACAATAATCTTTCAATTTAGCTTAAATAGGGTGTAAGTTCAGGGGTCTTGTGGAACTCACCATACCTTACCTACTTAATGTCCTTATCAATATTAGAAATGATACACTTTTGTGATAAAATAAAAAATACAGCATCTCTTTCAAAAGAATCTAAAATGAGCTAATTTGAATTTCACTTTACAATCAACTTCCAATGTTGTAGTAAAATTTTAATGACAGTAGCCATAATGATTGTTAGCCTCAGATCTCAGTAGTTACTGCAACTTCTAAACCTACCTAAAAGTAGACGTTTATTCCCACAGCCACTGTTTGTTTAGCAATAACCAAGGCACAAATCAATAGAATATACTTGCGGTCTTGGGCCTGATAAAATTGTTGCATTGTCCAAATGCAATTTGTAAATAAATTCTTCAATCTGTAGTTCAACGCAACATAAAAAAGCAGCTAAAGCAGTTCCCACTGTCACTCAGACCATCTATGTTAGTTTCAGTTCAAATGTGTGGTTCAATATCACCTTGTAAGATCAATTTAGAAAAGGTATTAATGTGACCTCAGTATTCATGAGAAACTATTGTGTTGGGAAAAGTTAGTTAAGTAGGTAGTAATCTGCTGAGTATAAAAATAAAGGACATAAAAAGGACAAAACCAGAGTTTTAGTCTTTTAGATTATGAGGCCAAATAGATTTACCATATCTGATGGACATATCTGATGCTAGGAACATCACTGAAGGAACATCACTGAACGACATCTGATGGACCTATCAAACAAGGATAACCGCCACTACAAAATAACTTGTAGCGTGATATAACAAGGAGGCGTTGCAAAATTATACAAAATTTGACTGCATTTATTTTATAAATCTCGCTCTCCCACTTCAGTACACGTTCTGATGTACTAGACTCTGTTGTTTGGCACACAAATCCCATTCCTGTGCTCTTTCTGGACAATTATGTGTGAAATAAATCTGTTTATGGAATTTACATTCCGATAAACAGTATGTGAATCTCCTTATATCAGTTTTAATTATTCTTTCATTACAATTATGTTGTTTCATAGTGCCAATTCATAGGCAAGTTCACAGGCTTTTAAGCCCTGGTCTGCAAGATTTTTATTTCTACACTAAGCTCAGACTCCATGTAATCAGATAATCAGATGAAGTAATATATAAACAGACATGAAATGATAACCTATTTTTAAATATTGGTCTCATGAATAATCTGACCTACAAAGGCATAACGTACTAACCACACATTCTGCAAATTTGAGTTTAGATCAAAATCATGCTTTGTATTAGCTGTTTGCAGTTCCTTCGAAATCCAACTAAAAGCCAAGGAAAACAGCATTAAGTAATCTGTCCGGTGTTGTTCCATAGTGTTTTCACTGCAGTTTCCTGCTTTGCCATTGAAAGGCAGTAGATATGATAAATATTAAATGTTAGATTAGATTAAATAAACATATTATTCATATACTGTAATATTCATGTATTATAACTTATCTGTCTACCTAAAATCTGTCACCAAAGGAGTACCTCAAGGCACATTTCAGAATTTTACATCAACATCATAGCTCAGACATTCTGAAGCTCTATCTTCCACTTATATGCACATTATAGCCAAACACTCAGTTGCCCCTTCCCGAATATTGTGTTGAACACTCTACAACATAGCTTTCAGAGAGCTTTCTCAGACCTTATCCCAGTTATGAACACTTTCAAAAAGGAAGTTCATGAGGTTTTGTGGGGAGAATGTAAATCAGAAGGTTAGGTGCTCTCAAGGGGTTGATTTTGTTTAACATTCAACTATCAGATTTATGCTTGTTGGTGTTTTTTGTCATGAATCTTATTCTGGAGGCAAATATGCCCCCAATGCAGAAATGATGTGATTTGTTACCTCAATGTTGAGGGCTGAGCTTGCATTTCAAACAATCTGCATGTTCAGTGAGGACATTTGACTACAGTTAGTGCTTGTCCCTACCCTAAACTCTAAACTTAAACCTTAACCCAACCCTGTTTTGAAACCTAGACCATAACATTTACCCTTACATAACCCTCAGCATAAATGGGCAATGTGGAGTTGGGATGTGTATTTTTGGACACAGAAATGGATTATATTTATACATGTATTATTGAAGAACAACACATGAGCTTAGTATACAGTAAATGCTCTATCCTATCAAAACCCAAACTATCAGCTTGTTTTACCCCAATGATTTTGTACTAAATATAAACAAACACAGCCTCAAGACAGTTCAATCTATAAAAAATGTTGTAAATGCTATAAATGTATTATCATGGATGGTGAGTCTTTTAATGAATAGCCATATCTATGAGTTCGAGTACAGACATTTCTACAGCCCAATCCTTCTGTTTTGTTTTCAGATGCAGGTGCAGGACCACGCTTTGTTGTTGTTTCAACTACTAATTCCTGCTTTAACCCTTACGTTAATGGTTTTAAGTGTAAACTTAAATTGAGGAACTTTTGAGGACATTTGGCATGATCTGCCTCCAGAACAAGCTTAATGACAAAAACTCTGACTTTACAGATTTTCTATGAATGCTTCTTGTAGGACACATCATTCTGTACTTATTTGTAAACTGGACATCCTTGTATACCTTGATGACAGGTTTATTTTTGAAACCTTTACAGCCTGAGTCCCCTACCTAAGATGCTTACTGCAATCCTGAAACTCCATATAGATCATCCTATCTCTAGTTACCTTATTTTAAAGACCTCCAACTGAACCACAGAAAAATCAAAAAGCACCCCTTTTCACTTTGCTGTATTTCTTCTAGCACTGACTCTGCTGATAGCTACTTTACTGATTAACTTGAATTACTATTCAGCCTCCAGATTTTGACAGACTTTCTTGTGATATCTGTGGCGAAAAATGCTTTTGCGGTACCATTAATGAGATTTTAAAATGCAATTTGAAATGTTTTTCTTATTGTTAATTACTTTTGATGAAAAAAAAGCCATAGGTATGTGATCATTTCTAGTACTATTTTAACCAAAAAATGTCTTTCTTTGTTGCAACATTATGCTCTTCCTTGCCTGAACATGGACTGCATACTTTATAATAAACAATTATTTTCACATTGTAAAACCTCAGTGTTTTTTGCTCTTGGGCATGTTGTTTGTGCTTTGCTTTTGAATTTCCTTTGTGTCTTATGGGAGCCAGTGTACCTGCAGTTAACTTTTGTTAGCTCACAAACATGAGAATGTTGGGCTAATAAAACTGAGCCGTTTATGTAGAACAACATTTTATTATTTCTAGTTATGTTAGCAAACAGCAGTTCTAGTTGTACTTTTTTGAAATTAGAGTTTTTAAAAAACAATGAATTGTTTGCTTTGGTCATGGTCATCTGCTGCTGCTGTTACAAGGCTGATACTTGGTTTGTTGATATTAAATTACTTTGTCTCCCTAGCACAAAAACATTTGTTCCTCACTTTCAAGTAAAATATTGGCAAGTAAATAGTGTTGCACAGTCTTAAGCTGTCGTGTTTTCTGGTAAATGTGATGGATTCCTCTTTAGGTACTGTCAGTCATAATCTGTCAGCAACACCCTTCAGCATTACATACTGAAAATGCGGTATAAGTTCGTATGACTTACGTTTGGGTTGATTGTTCTGTTTTCTGCCATGACAATGATAAAAACTGAGAATCTTCTTTTGATGGGACCCTTTCATAAAGTAAAAATAAAAGTGGGAAATGATAAAATTGCGAGCTCTCACATATGTTCTGATTGCTTGATTTTGCAATGAATTATGCAATTGCAGTTTGTGTGAATGTCCTAGCAAGCTATCTTAAAATGAATGTACTAACTGTTGGTTGATGAAAGCGTCTGCTAAATTATTACAATGTAAATGTCAAATATGTTGCAAGTGGAACTTCTTAATTCACTTAATAATCACTTAATTATGAACCCTTTTGCTGACCCTTTTGATCACCTGCTTCATGTGATGTGTTTATGCTTTTATGCTTTACCATATTGTTTTTCATGCTGCTGTCTGTGCCTAACAGTGTTGTCTCATGTGCAGTTGCTACAATGTTGTCTTGCTGCCATGTTGTGTTGCTACCATTTTCTTTTCTTGTCAAGTTGCATGTTTCTAATGGTCATATGCATAGGGTACAATCCAAACAACGACAATTCTCACTTGAAGCTTGCCACTTGACAATGCTAAATAATGAAAACATTGCATAAAATATGTGACCCTGAACCTTGGCACAATCCCCGTTTGACGGACAGTAAGTGAATGCAAGCTTTGTTGCTGCCATTGTGTTGATGTCAATAAGCCTCTCTTCACGCATTGTTGAGGTTTCTCGCATATCAAGATGCACTAAGTTCCACAAATTTTTTTTTTTTTACTGTTGTATTCATGTCTTCTGTCAGTGTTATCCACTCTATCCTACATTTACTTTTTTAATCTTTGCCCCATCCACAATGAAGACCTTTTGCATACTGTATATATGAATGTGATCTTAAAAGACTCGCCTGGGTAAATTAATAACTAAAAGAAATAATTTCTGTCTCAGGGGTTGGTTTCAGTCCTTACACTAACCAGTGGCCTATTTATACATGAGAAACCAGATCTGAGCAATCAGGAGAGTGAGGAAACACGATAATTGAACTAGAAAACAACCAGGATTAAGCACCTAAAAATCTGAATTCCCACCATTGACTTGGTCTTGAGTATTTACATAATTTAGCAGATGATCTAACACAACTTACAGTACAGAGCATGCATTTTTTTTCCACTTTCACTGGCCCACCGTTTGAATCAAAAGACACCACTGGTAAAACTGTGGAGAAAAATGTAGAAAATACTGGGTTGGATTGGCGGAACTCAGAAGTCAAAATGTTTTTGCATTTCTACAATAACAACTGAGCTACGCAGTTTGTTGTTTTTGTATTTCCATCTTCCATACAACCGTGTACAGTGTAAAAAGCCTCCATAAGCCTTTTTTGACAGGGAGAACAGTCATGTTCCTCCTAGGAGGAGTTTGTGCATTCAACGCAATCACAAGCCATGTTTCCCTACATCTTTAATAACCCATCTTACACAGGCCAGCAAGCAATCTGAAATATTAATGAATAAAAAATATTGGTCTGCTTATTGTACTTGATATAGCCTTAGGTTATTGCTATTGGTTGTATCTTAGCACTACTGTGACTGACTGTCAAAACTTTGACTTTTTTTTAAACTAGCAACTTTCTTTTGAAAATCTGTAGTTACAGCTCTAAATAGAATGTTATGTGGTAGTTTACCAAGTGTTCCTTATTCTCTTCTAATGGTAACATTACTCAAGATTGCAATGTAACATCTTACTATCGCTTGGTCCTTAACTAACATTTTTGCCACTTTTGTGTCATTGTTAAGACAATACACTCAGAGACTATTTTGGCATTTTACTCAGTTTTTTTTCAAAATATGAATTTCAAAATATAAACATCTCATAACCTGAATAGTTTGGTCTTCAAGCAATTGTCAGTAGTAAACCCAAGGCTTAAAATCAAATGGGTAACAATGAAATAAGACTGCAATATTGAATGTGAATGCTCACACGCCACTAATCCATAAGCAAAGGAAATTGGTAGTGTATCTGTTTCTCATGTACAGTAGTAGACAGTCATTCACATCAACTGCTAGCACGATAACATTGATTGGATGGGGTTGCTATTGATCTGTAAGGATGTGGATTCTTACGTTTAATTCTAATTAAACAAGCCAAGCATTTGGAAACAAATTGTAATCGTTATAAGGACTCAGCTGACAAAGTGTTCAATGGGGTATCTTCTGTCATCACTCGGAGACAAGCGAAGATAACCTCATAGATTGGTGCGAGCTATTACATTTCTGTTATTTCACAGAGAATACTGGTAGTGACTCTTTCCCCTTTCATTGTTTAGATACCAAGGACTTGGTAGGAAATGGATTTGGATGAGAGCATCTGCGACTCATTTTAAATATGTCAGTCAGTACATTGATGTTACGAACGGCACACCAAAGAACGTATTAAACAAGCACGTAAGAAAGTACAGTACCGAGCACCCAAAATTCTTTCAAGTATAGGCATCAGGTACAAAAAAGAAAATACATGTATTATTGTGCAATGTGTTGCTTTGTTTCTGCCTCAAAAAAGGTGCCATAAAATAAATCACTGTTGGATTTGTGTGGAATCATTTTTTGTGTGCCAGCGGTTCCCGTTTTTGGTTGGAAACCCTTGTTTGTGTAAGGGTAATATGTGGCCATAGCAATTTTCCATCATGGGATTTGAACGATGAGACACATTGTCAGTCACATTGGCTGTTGAATGTCATTCCAATGTCACAGGTCAGGCAGTGAAAAGTGTATTTAATGAGAATTATACCTTTTTTATACCTATTTTCTCTTTCTCCTTAAAAATATGTCATCCTTTCCTTAGGGCTCCATCTTACCCACTTTTCCACTCTCCTATTGTTCCTTTCGTTGTCTACTTTCACCTCCTTCTCTTCTGTCTTTCCTTCTCTCATCCGCTTTCCAAGCAGTGTGCCGATTAATTAATAGCTGGCTAATTTAATTTCCCAAAAAGTAATAACTTGTTTAAGCATGAATAAAGACTGACAAGGCAAAGTTCTAATCTGCCCAAAGTTTAATTAGACTTGGCAAGGTTTTCACAGAAGCAGACAGGGTCAGAGGGAGAGATGGAAGCAGTGGAAACAGTGTCAGGGTAAAGAGGAATAAGCAGTGGGAGGAGGGAGGCTATGTAGTTATTCTGTCGCTCAGCTGGTAGAGCATGGTGTGCAATGCTAAGGTTGTGGGTTCCATTCCCACAGGGGGCCAGCGCAGAAATGTATGTATTTGCTATGGTTAATATGTTTTGGATAATATTGTCCGAAATATATCTTAAATATAATGTGTGGCCAATATGAGTGATGTTGGCCAATATGTTATGTGACCTTGTGGGAGGTGACACAGAGTGGGTTGGTTTATCCTGGATATTCTAAAAGTCCAATAAAAAGGGTGTTGTTCTGATGATCCAGATCAATGTCATCAGCCTCCACTGACTCAGGCACACATACACATCTGTCAACCTGGACCATCTGGATGGGAGTTACCCTGGCAGCATTAAGGCAAGGTAGTGGTTTATTATCAGTTGACTCAGAGTATTATGGGGAGTGCTGTGGCTGGTATGTATTGTTTTTTCTCAGAGGGAGATCTCAGTGCATACCAGAGACAAGAGTGGCCTCAATCTAAATGAATGCACTGTCATCATGGACAGCAACGCTGACAGTTTATGTGAGTGTTTCAAGTTTTTATTGGTCATAGGCACAGGATACATGAGGCAAACCACTCAATGAAACTCTTACTTACTTACTTACTGCTTGACAAGGAAATAATGCATGTTCATCCAAATGTATGCTATCATATAGTGAATAGGGATGTGTTCTTAACATTGACTGCTACTTAAATGGAAAGAGTAAGGCAATTATATGGGAGCAGTTGGACTGCATAAGCAGTGCCACAGCCATTGTCATTACAGATTAATGGACCAACTGTCATTTCAAAAAGAAACTTAATTGAACATTTTCCTATTCAGCACAGACAGGTTGCTGGCTACCTTATTCCTGGTTAAAACTTTAAAGCACACATTTGGACTTCAAAATAATTAAACAAATTATAATTATTATTTTCTTTGGTTTCTTTGTGTACGTTGAATTTCATTTATCACCTCAGTGACATACTAAACCGAGGTGTGGAGAATAGGGGAGGATAGGAATTCCCTTGCTGCATGAGTGACGTTAGCATATCTCATAGAAAGAGGCAAAGCCCAATATGTCTCCATTCTTTACCCTAGTCGACAGCAGAAAATGTCAGATACTCATCGTGAAATTATTTCCATTTTATTACACTGACATCTTGCCGAGCAGCAACTGTGGAATCTAATTAGTTTGGAAAGAGAATTGTGGAGGAATTAGAGGAGTGTATATAGGGTTGGTGAGAGGAGGCCAGGAGACTTATCCTTGCAGAAGGCTGTAGAGGGGTCCCAGGGGTTAACCGAACCTCTGGAGTGAAGATAAGGCCGTTAGATGAAGGCACAAGAAAGACACTCTACCTTAAAATGTCTCCAGTGTCTGTGTTAGAGCCTGTTGAATATGAAGTTTGTGTGATTACATGTTAACAGGGCATTATCAGTAGATATTTTTTTCTCACTTTTAAAAAATGCTTTATAAGACATTATGTTATGTTTAGGGTCTAAATTATGGTTAGAATTTAGGTTAGGCATTAAGGGTTTGTTTTTGAATTAGGAACAGTATATTTTCTCATTTTGATAGTAATACCAAAGTGTGTGTGTGTGTGTGTGGGGGGGGGGGGGTGTATGTGTGGCATTGCAATACTTTTGACCTATTTAAGCACTTAGTACTTCTTGACTTGATCACAATGAAATTAGTAACTTTCTTAAACAGGGGTTCAATTAGTACACCAAAACTAATGACCTCAAAAAAACATTTACTAACAACAACAGATTACCTGAAGCCAGGTCTCATGCTACATTTGATGTGAGTTGTAAATGGGGACTGATAATCTGCATGCCTAATGATGAAAGGTCTTATTATCAAAGCCTATATTGATCATAGCCTCCCAAAGCATACCAAGGACCTCCTCTTCCCTCACCCAATCATTTCCTCACAATGCTCTGGCCAATTAGTATAACCTTAAACAAGACCCAATTAAATTATGCTCTTGATTGGGAGCAACATGATCCTCTGGCCCTTTACCAAATTATTTAATAAGTGCAGCTTAGGCCCTAAACATAGGGGCATGACCTGATTGGCCATTTGTTTTTACTATTACACAGGTCTTACATATCTCAGGCGCAAGTTACTTCTATCCTGTTATTACTTATGTAACATTTGAAGGGAACCACAGTAAAAAAAAAAAAAAAAAAGAATAAGATGGGATAGCTGAGAAAAATAAACGAGCTGACACCACAGATGAGTTTCTTGAATTTCTTTTTCGGAATGTTAGCTGAAGCTTCAATAGACTACGTACAACCAGATTTACGTAAATGAGTGGCGGGGTATGGTCCTGAATAAGGTGACCATTTCAGACACTGCTTTGGGTAGATGCCTTGGAATGAGTCAATCCAAGTCGCGTTTCCACCGCAGCAACTTTACCAAGGAATTAGGAACCTTATGAGGAACTCGCTGCGTATACACCGGTAGAACCAGGGTCTAAATTAAGTTCCGGGGACTATATTTTACCCCAAAAACAGTCCCTGCACGGGGGGTAGTACTTTCCCAAAGTACCGGAACTTTTGGGGGTGGGGCTTGCAGTGCTGAACGTTTCTGAATTGGAGCGGACGGCGAGGAGACGTAGCCCACGGGTTAATTGCATTGAGCAATCATACAAAGGTTTTCGTTACAAAGTTTAATAAAAAATATCAGGAGACATATAATATATGCATTATTTCGTGGTAACCATAAAAGTTGTGACATTGTTCGGGAATTAATGTCCTAGCTATATATTTGCATATATTCTGGGGCATATAATCTGTTGCATGGTAACGTCAATCATCCAACTAATGTTGTTAGGATATCGTTTCAAGTGTGTTTTTGTTTTAATAGTTAATCCTTAGGCTTTTTTTCCTTAGGCTGAACATGCATACATTTAAACTATTCCACCAGCCAATATCAATTATTATTTGTGGAAAAAAATTTCATTTTACGCTAACGTGAAATTTAAAAAGCTACCAACTCTGCCAACTGTGATTACCCAGATATTGCCTTCTGAAGAATTTCTAGATTTGGTGCAAGTAGTTAAATGCTCCTTCAAACATTTCTTTGGAGCGCCTAATTTAATTTTAACTCCATACTAATTTCAGTATGTGATTGGTCTCAAAACCGTATTGTTTGTGTTGTATTTAGAGGTGTGATGCAACAGCTGGGTGGATAATTTAAGTGACCAGGGAGCTTATTGTGCACTTGTTTCTCGTATTCACCGTATTTTATTCAGACAGCAACCTGAAGTGCATTTGATATGATAAACTCCAAAGTGATGAGAACCAGCATGCATTCACATTAACACCACCAAAGACGAAGTCCAGGCCTTATTGCATGTGTATGCTGAGGACCAAAATCCAGCCGGAATTGGAAACGGCGATCCATAATGACAAGGTGTACACGAAAATATCCTGCAAGTTAAGTGAGCTGAACATTATTCACGCCGGGAAACAGTGCCAGGAGAATCTTAAAAGATTAAAACAAGTTGTTAGATGTTATTTATACTTGTGTTTTGCACATTTGTATTTTGCACCTACATTTTTGGAGATAAATAGTTGTGCAACCAAATGTATAGTGGCTGTTTCCATAAATCTGAAAACTGAAGGAATGATCTATAAAATATTCTTTAGGACTAATATCTAAAAAATGACAGCAGCACAAATGGAGCACAAACGATTAAATGTATTTTACCTGCGTAAAATTGGTCCCCACCCTACGCAAAACTTGGGCAAATAGGCTTAATCGTTTGTGCTGGTTTGTGCCGTTACAATTTTTGTGGTGCTTTCATCTTTTAGATATTAAAGAATATTTTATAGGGTCAAATTCACTCAAAATAGGCTCAATCGTTTGTGCTCCGTTTGGGTCGGTAAAAGTTTTGTTTTTGCGGCTGTCTTACAGATAATGACAGAGCTATAGCAGAGCTATAGGGCTAGTGGAAAGAGTAAAGCCATGAACTATCCAGTAGGAATGTAGACTATTTACCAAAAACTATAGCAGCACAAACAAAATTTTAGCGGCACAAACGGAGCACAGAAGATTTAGTCTATTTTGAGGCAGTTTGGAGCAGGTTAGGTGGCTGGTGACCTAAAGTTAAATGTCTAATATATAAAATGCTGCATCAGTACAAATGAAAATTTTAAATTGCAATTAGCAAATTATAAATATTCTATTATATATACAAACCGAACGTAAAGTACATGCTAGTCTGTAGCTAAATGTTGAACTTACAGATAGTGTATTTCGTCTTCTTTCACAAAGACTCGTTTTCTGTGCGTTGCAAACAAGCTGGAATGGTCTGCGGATGCAGCAGCTGTGGATTTTGTCGTACGACCTGAGCTGTCTTGGAAATACATGGCCTCTGGTCAAGCGTGGTGCGTCCCTTTAGAGAAACTCCTACCGGTAGGCAAGCCAGAAACTAATTGTAGGAAACATAATAGAAAATACAGTCAATGGTCTGGTCAATTTGCAAACGTGTATATATGTTTTACTAGGTTTATTTATCCATTGTGCATAATATTGTGGCTGGTATTTAACTACGTGCTGTAACTGGCTAGCTACTTAGCTCTTACACAAGATGGATAGCTAAAGTACTGCTTTCTATTGAATCTTACTCACCTCGATCTGGAGTAGCGGAATTGCTTGGACTAGGTTTTCTGTAAAAATTTCCATGGCTTGAAATTGTTGGCTTGAGTAGATATGACCAGAATACGTTTTCGATGCTGTACTCAAAGGTATCATTTTGTTGTGACTGACTGCTGATATGAGACGTGTTTGCAGGTAGTCGTGATCGAGATGACAAATGGTTTCTATGGAACTTATAACAATTTAATGTCAAACTTCTTGAGATGTGAATCCTGTTTCTTTTTTCTGTTTATTGTTTAAAAGTGTGTAGCTGTTAACCATTCACTTTAAATTAATGTTGAATTTGAGTTTTATTTAATATTAGATCTTTTTTAATGAGTGGTATGTATGACAGTGAATGACATAAGTCATAAACAGTCAGTCATGGATGTGAATAGGCTCCATACCTCTCAAGCTTCCCAGTGGGGGACTTTTAGCCACAGAGGCATATGTTGAGGCAAAGGTGGTCAATACAATTCAGAATTGTAATTGCATGACCTCCCATTTTTAAATGGAAACAACAGTCACATGATCACCCTATTCAAACTGACATACACAAGCAACATTTAGTCTTAACTTTATATAATCTGTAATTCTTGCTTTCACTTTCTTCTTTTAAAGGAAGCCAAAGATAGATAAGCCTACAAAATTACTGTTTGCTCAAGTAAACAAAGTAGTATACTTAACGTGTATAATTTTGGAACCACATTTGTTGTATTTTAAAGAGTATTTTATAAGAATGTAGTTTACTAAATATATGTCAGTGTGTTAAAGTGGATACACTTTGTTAGGTCCGGAAATATTTTCATAATTTTGGCTCTGTACGCCACCACTTTGGATTTGATATGAAACAAACAAGATGCAATTGAAGTGCAGACTTTCAGCTTTAATTCAAGGGGTTGAACAAAGGTATCTTCCCATCATTCTGGTACAGGTTGATCTTAGTTTCACCTGTCCAACGAATACTGTTCCAGAACTGGGCTAGCTTTTTTAGATGTTTTTTGGTTAAGTCTAATCTGACCTTTCTATGCTTGAGGCTTATGAATGGTTTGCACCTTGAGGTAAACCCTCTGAATTTGCTCTCGTGAAATCTTCTCTTTATGGTAGACTTGGTTAATGGTATGCCTACCTCCTGGAGAGTGTTCTTCACTTGGCTGGATGTTATGGAGGGATTTTTCTTTACCATGGAAAGGATCCTACGATCATCCACCACTGTTGCCTTCTGTGGACGTCCAGGCCTTTTTGTGTTGCAGAGCTCACCAGTGCGATCTTTTTGTACTCAACTGTTGATTTGGCCACTCCTAATGCTCCTGCTATCTCTCTGATGGATCTTTTTTGCAGCCTACGGATGGCCTGTTTCACTTGGATTGAGAGCTCCTTTGACCGGATGTTGTGGGTTCACAGTTACAGCTTCCAAATGCAAATGTCACACCTGGAATCAACTCCAGACCTATTACCTGCTTAGTTGATGAAGAAATAATGAAGGAATAGCCCACACCTCTCCATGAAACAGCTTTTGAGTCAATTGTCCAATTACTTTTGGTCTCCTGAAAATGAGGGGGCTACATATTAAAGAGCTGTACACCCTTCCTCCAGTTTGGATGTGAATACCCTCAAATTAAAGCTGAGTGACTACAGTTTAAGCCCATATTCATTATTTAACTGTAGCTTGAATATATTTTGGTAAACAGCCAAAATAAAACTTGTCAGTGTCCAGTTATTTCCGGACCTAACTGTATTTCATAATTAAGTATACATGATACAGCTATGGAAAAAAATTAGAGACCACTGCAAAATTATCAGTTTCTCTAGTTTTACTATTCATAGGTATGTGTTTTAGTAAAATGAACAGTTTTGTTTTATTCTATAAACTACTGACAACATTACTCCCAAATTCCAAATAAAAATATTGTCATTTAGAGTATTTATTTGTAGAAAATAACAACTGGTCAAAATAACCAAAAAAAGATGCATTGTTTTCAGACCTCAAATAATGCAAAGAAAACAAATTCATATTCATTTTTCAACAACAAAATACTAATGTTTTAACTTAGGAAGAGTTCAGAAATCAATATTTGGTGAAATAACCCTGATTTTTAATCACAGCTTTCATGCGTCTTTGCATGCTCTCCACCAGTCACATTGCTGTTGGGTGACTTTATGCCACTCCTGGCACAAAAATTCAAGTAGCTCGGCTTTGTTTGATGGCTTGTGATCATCCATCTTCCTCTTGATCAAATTCCAGAGGTTTTCAATGGGGTTCAGGGCTGGAGATTGGGCTGGCCATGACAGTGTCTTGATCTGGTGGTCCTCCAGCCACACCTTGATTGACCTGGCTGTGTGGCACAGAGCATTGTCCTGCTGGAAAAAACAATTCTCAGAGTTGGGGAACATTGTCAGAGCAGAAGGAAGCAGGTGTTCTTCCAGGGTAACCTTGTACTTGGCTTGATTCATGCGTCCTTCACAAAGACAAATCTGCCCGATTCCAGCCTTGCTAAAGCATCCCCAGGTCATCACCGATCCTCCACCAAATTTCAGAGTGGGTGCGAGACACTGTAGCTTGTAGGCCTCTCCAGGTCTCCATCTAACAATTAGACAACGAGGTGTTGGGAAAAGCTGAAAATTTGACTTGTCAGAGAAGATGACCTTACTCCATTCCTCTACGGTCCAATCCTTACGGTCTTTTGCAAACTTCAGCCTGGCTCTTCTTTGCTTCTCATTGATCAAGGGCTTTTTTCTAGCTTTGCACGACTTCAGCCCCGCCCCTAGGAGACTGTTTCGAACTGTCCTCGCCGTACACTTCACCTCAGCTGCTGTTTACCATTCTATTTGTAGGTCACTTGATGTCATCCTACGGTTGTTGAGTGACATTCGAATAAGTTGACGGCCATCTCGGTCAGTGGATAGTCGTTTTCACCCTCTGCCAGTCTGTAGCTTTGTTGTCCCCAATGTCTGTTACTTGACCTTGTTCTTATGAACCACCATTTTTAAATTTTCAGGATGGAAGCAACCTGACACTCACTGTATCCCTCTGCCAGTAAAGCCAGAATTGAACCCTTCTTTTCTTCACGCAAAGCTTTTCTTTTCAACTCTTTTGTCATGCTGAATAGTTATTTTTTTATTCAAATTACTTTTGAGGTAATGCTTGCACTGTTTTTGCCATCCAGCTCGTCCTATTGCAAGAGGATAGTGATGACCACAGCTGTGGTTTTTATACTTTTCCTCGTTAAATTAGATTTGGTTCAGGTAATCACCTAATCAGTACCTCATTAAGTAAAATGAGGTGTGCCTGTGTTGGAATTTAACAGACACTGGAATGGAATAGCTGCCATATAAGTAGAGATGCTAATTTAAGAAAAATTAGGAGTGGTCTCTATATATATATATATATACAGTACAGGCCAAAAGTTTGGACACACCTTTCATTCAATGCGTTTCCTTTATTTTCATGACTATTTACATTGTAGATTCTCACTAAAGGCATCAAAACTATGAATGAACACATGTGGAATTATGTACTTAACAAAAAAGTTTGAAATAACTGAAAACATGTCTTATATTCTAGTTTCTTCAAAGTAGCCACCCTTTGCTCTGATTACTGCTTTGCACACTTGGCATTCTCTTGATGAGCTTCAAAAGGTAGTCACCTGAAATGGTTTTCCAACAGTCTTGAAGGAGTTCCCAGAGATGCTTAGCACTTGTTGGCCCTTTTGCCTTCAATCTGCGGTCCAGCTCACCCCAAACCATCTCGATTGGTTTCAGGTCCGGTGACTGTGGAGGCCAGGTCATCTGGCGCAGCACTCCATCACTCTCCTTCTTGGTCAAATAGCCCTTACACAGCCTGGAGGTGTGTTTGGGGTCATTGTCCTGTTGAAAAATAAATGATGGTCCAACTAAACGCCAACCGGATGGGATGGCATGTCGCTGCAGGATGTTGTGGTAGCCATGCTGGTTCAGTATGCCTTCAATTTTGAATAAATCCCCAACAGTGTCACCAGCAAAGCACCCCCACACCATCACACCTCCTCATCCATGCTTCACGGTGGGAACCAAGCATGTAGAATCCATCCGTTCACCTTTTCTGCGTCGCACAAAGACACGGCGTTTGGAACCAAAGATCTCAAATTTGGACTCATCAGACCAAAGCAATTTTCCGGACTGACTGACCTTCATTTGTTAAAGTAATGATGGCCACTCTTTTCTCTTTATTTAGCTGATTGGTTCTTGCCATAATATGAATTCTAACAGTTGTCCAATAGGGCTGTCGGCTGTGTATCAACCTGACTTCTGCACAACACAACTGATGGTCCCAACCCCATTAATAAGGGAAAAAATTCCACTAATTAACCCTGACAAGGCACACCTGTGAAGTGAAAACCATTTCAGGTGACTACCTCATGAAGCTCAT
>JACXGI010006711.1:9195-20046 GCA_016801175.1 Esox masquinongy
TCACTCCGGTTCTTAAATCTTTACATTGGCTTCCAGTCAGTTACAGAATAGATTTCAAAGTGGTGCTTTTAGTTTATAAATCTCTGAATGGTTTAGGACCCGAATACATTTCTGATATGTTTGAAGAATATAAACCGAGCAGGGCTCTTAGATCCATGAACACAGGTCAGCTAGTAGAGCCCAGAGCCCAAACTAAACACGGAGAAGCTGCGTTCAGCACATATGCTGTACACAACTGGAATAAACTACCAGAAGATCTTAGACGTGCCCCAAATGTATCCATTTTTAAATCCAGGTTAAAAACACTACTCTTTTCACGTGCCTACGACTGAGCACTTAAACTTAACCACACTGTTTAGCCTCATAGCGTCCTACGTTTTTATCCTATTTTTAATCTTTATATGTTTTCTTATTGTATTTTTATTATTATGCTGTTTTCATTTGTTTTGATGTTTTAATTTGAGTATTTGTTTTTATGTTATTGTATTTTTATATATTTTTTATTTTATTTTTATTTGTAAAGCACATTGAATTGCTTCAATGTATGAATTGTGCTATATAAATAAACTTGCTAGCTTGCTTAAGGCAATTAAATTCCAGTACTGTATAGTTCATCAGCAGACAAGGACTGATATATATTTTATTATTATTATTCTGTGGTGTCAAAGGCATTTAGTTACAGTTGTTGAAAGGGGAATGGTTTTAGCTTGCTGTTAGCTTTCTAGCCCTATTCAGACTGGGTGCTTGTACTTCAGATAGTGTGGTTGGTCCCTTGAATTTCATCCCGTCGTGCCTTGAATTCTTGAGTATCCATATCTATCCAGATATAATTAATTATATCTACAAAAACAGGCCCTGACTGATATTTTGACTTAGGTTCTTCACAGGTTTATTTTCAAGCTTTTCTGGTCACGTAGGAGTGTGCAACATGGTCTAAATATTATTTTCTCATGCACACAGGCTGGTTGCTGGTATTAGATTTGTTAATAATGTTAAGGTGTAAATCCTGTCATTTTTGCAGCCCTAATACTTAAGCATTGACTACTCATGCAAAAACCCATAGAAATATGGCAAACTATGGTTTTATTTGTGGCGTAGAAATGTGCCCTTGCACCTTTAGGAACTTCTCGGCTTTGAAGTCCCATGTATATAAGCATCATAAAAAGACAAAACCTCAGAATGAGGTGTCTCCAAACGGGGAAATTCCATGGATCTGCCAGGGTCAAGGATGCTCATATCAGACCCTTGCTTTTTCTGTTTTGTGCACTCATTTGAGATGGCATATCCGAGATGGGAAAAAAGTATCTTGTCCCCATAGAGGTTGCTCCAGATACTTCTGGATCAGGTCATCTTTTGCCTCCCATCTTAGCAGAAAAAAACATAAGAAGCAAGTTGTATGTCAGAGTCATGTCAGACAAAAAGCAGAAAACACATTAGGTGAAGAGACTGACATGCTTGCAGATGCACATGTTGATGAAAATGTGTTGGATGATGAAGTTGATCCAGGGGCCTTCCTAAATTCCTAATTATGCATATATATTATATATCGAGGATGCATTAATATATTCTATTTGCATAAATTAGGTTTAATAAATATGTGTTAAATATGTAGGTTTTGTGTATATGATATACAGGCTGGATACTTTGCTCTGTCTAGGAGTTGGGGAAACGTGGTTAAAAATGTGGGGACTTCAGCTATAACTTGTCCCCCTCTCCGTCAGAATTCTTGCCAGCAAATCCTTGTTCTCCCTTTGGCCCAAGCCCAAATACGTGCATTCTATAGCTTATGTGTCCTATGTTCCTAGGACTTGGAGGAGAACCAGATGTTAGAAGAAAATATAAGGGGCCCCTCAAAATGTTTGTCTTTGTCATACTTAGGAACGTGCACGAGTGTACTTTGTCTGTGTATCACCTACAAGCTTGTAATAAACTATTCGAATTAAAGTATTGGTTTTCTGGAGTACTTGAGAAAGTAATTGAGAAATTAGAATCAAATGGAACTCAACCCTCGAACCTGAGAAGTGGAAAAGTATTATCCGCAACACCAGCCAGCACAATACAAACCATAATAGAGGAGTTCCAAGAGGTCCATAACTGTGGAATGAAAGGTGTGCTTTCAAAACTCAAAGAGAAGTTGTCTATGCTTAACTTGCAGGCCAGGAATGTAGATAAAATCATTGAAGAAATATCACAAGAAGACCTGCTTAGAGCACAAAATGGACTCTTAAGTTTGGACAAAACATGAAAGTAATTTGTAAAAAAAAATTTAGCTATGTTGAGCCCAATCAAATTTACCTTGGTTCAGATGCTAATGGCAAGGATCATTTCTGTCAGTACATCCCCATTAAAGGGACACTGAAATCTCTCCTAGGACAGACAGCAATGAAAGAGCAATACAAACAGACAAAAATGCATGTCTCTGTTGCCATTGTTTTAGAGGATGTGTCAGATGGTAAAATAGTTAAGGAAAATGCATTGTTACAAGAGTCCCCCTCATCACTGTCTATCATTCTCTACCAGGATGCATTTGAAGTGGCAAATCCTTTGGGCTCAGGTAAAAAGAAACACAAAATCCTGGCAGTATACATGACACTAGGCAAGGTTCTGCCCCACAATCGATCATCAATTGATCCCTTGCAATTGGTATTGCTCTGCAGGGAGAGTGATTTTAAAAATTTTGGGCAGGAGAAAGTGTTTTCCAATCTGATTGCAGATCTTAGGGATACTGAGGAATCAGACTTTGAGACAGGGGATGGGGAAACTACTAAAGGGTCATTGATAGCCATTACTGGGGACAATCTTGGGTCCCACTGTATTGGTAGGTTTACAGAAAACTTGAGCAACTATAGCTTGAGCAACTATTTCTGTAGATACTGTTTAGTTGATAGAGAGACCTTTAAAAGAATGCCTCTTATACTTGGCCCAAAGAGAACAATCCATAACTATCAAGACAGCGTAGAGGAGCGGTCCACCACTGACCAAGACATGGTCCATGGGATCAAGTTTGATTCAGTATTCAACACTTTAAAATCCTTTGATGTTTGTAAAGGGCTTCCTCCTAGTCTTGGCCATGATTAGTTGAAGGAATAGTGTCCAATGACTTGGCCCTTTTCATTAAGCATCTAATTACTGTTGAAAAACATTTTACATATGTCCAGTTAAATAGGAGCATCTCACAGCTCAGACATACAGGGAGCGATGCACATAAACCATGTGAGATCAAACCAAATGGGGAAAAACGTAGTCGCCATGCAGCCCAGAATTGGTGTTTTCTATGACTACTACCAGTATATGTTGGTGACAGGATAAAAAACCCACTAGACAGTGAGGTGTGGCAGTTGTGTCTCAAACTAAGAGAGATGGTTGAGTTAATTTGTGCCCTGAAAATAAGTCACAATCAGATTGCATTCTTGAGGACTCTGAAGAGTATGCGCATCTAAGAAACACTATGTTCCCTGAATCAACACTGAAACCAAAGCATCACTATTTGTTACATTACCCAGACCTCATCTTGCACTTTGGGCCGCTCATTCGTTTGTGGACACTGAGGTTTGAGAGCAAGCACTCCTACTTCAAAGAGTGTGCCAGAAAACTTCACAACTTTAGAAACCTGTGTAAAACATTGTCTGAGAGGCACCAGTGACTCCAATCTTACTTATGCAGTGGCACTTTGTTTCCACGTACTGTATCATTTGTTGTCGGTGTCACAAATGAATTTGATGAGCAGTTATATAATGACGCCATTCAGGGAGCTGTTCAGTTAAAAGGGTTCGCAACGGAAAGCACTGCAGAGGTGTCTGCTGTTGTATACAAAGGAACAAAATACACTAAAGGGCTTTTTGTTGTAATGGGAGAAAATGAGGATGGATACACCTTTGGAAAGATCTCACTGATTTTGGTCACAGAATCACAGGTCCATTTCATTGTTGGGGTGTATCAGGCTGTGTCATTGGTTGATCTTGGTGTTCATTTTATACCACATTCTGAGATTAATTATGTGTGTATTAATGCAGATTGTCTGTGTGATTCTTACCCAGTGCCAGTTTATAAAGTTTCAGGTCTTTCAGTTGTTTGTTGCATCACTCAGTGTGCTTTCCCTAAACCAGTTTAGGCATGGAGGGTCTTCTAGACGCAATTAAGCAGCATCTGATAAGAAGTATCGGAGTGGAGAATATTGTAGACCTTGAATATGTTCAGCCAGAGGACATAAAAGAGTTTTGATACAAATACAGCACCGGAAATTTCTGAAAATGATCAAGCAAAGATGTGAGACTTGACTGATAAATGTTTATATAATTGTCTTAAAAAAACACACAGACACTGGAAAGTTTTTCACAGTTAAAAAGATGTAAATAGTTTGACCTCTAAATAAAAACGTCTATGCTGCAATGGAGCAAAGCATACTGTAGGCAATACATTACAAATATTTAATGTTTCTGTAAATATTTTTGTTCTAAAATGGAGAACATCTCTGTGAATAGTTATTTTTGCATTGTATATTTCTATATTGACAGATGTGTGTTGCCAGCAAAATATGAAAGGTTATTTGTAATTTTGACTGTACAGTGTTGTGGGATCAATGTCAAGAGAAGAATGTATGAGTGTACATACCAAACATATTAAAATAAACAATGACATGTATTTGATGTACATCATATATATCTGAAAGAGAAAAAAAGAGTGATTTAATTTGTGATCTACTTACTTTTCACTGTTCAAAATTCAAATGGGAAGGACTGTATTTTATACACATTGTAATTTTTTTCTTACATTTTTTAAAATGATCTTTAAAGATTCCAGTGGTCGCTCATCATCCCCTCAACCTTCCGAGTCAGTCACCAGTTTGAGTGGTGCGAGTGAATTGCTGTCCCCTTCGAGTCCAGCCTCCACAACATCAAAGATCAACAAAAGCATATTTTTGGTCCGCAACTTCCAGGTACCTTGGCAGAAGATGCCCTCCAGCATTAGGCAGGCCATTGCAGGGAAGAGGGTTGAGGCTGCAGACAAGCGACAGATGGTAAGGGAGACAGTCGACGCTATGCGAGAATACTGTCCCAATCCCAACAAGGCTGTATACAGTGAAATAGCCAAAGCCATTGTAACCCAGTATCCAAAGAGTTTTAGAGATATGACGGAGGAAGGAGAATCACTTGGCAGTGGGTACTACTCACTTTTCAGTAAGATAAAGACCAGAGTGGAGCATAAAAATCGTAACAACACTTTAGATAGAATACATAGGCCCAAGAGGATCAATGAAGACGAAGGTGACATCAGCGGCCACCAACAGGCTAAAACAGCAAGGACTGTAGATGGACCTAAAACAGCAAGGACTGTAGATTGACCTTCCAGATGGAGAAATCCCCGATTCCCTTGAAAACAAGAGACAGACAATGTCACCCATGTTCAGCTGTGTGGGCCCAGTGGTGCAGACAAGAGGGAAGTGGAAAACCTGATGAAGCTGACATACACTTATCTATGTCACATGATAAACACTTGCCCTCCGCCAAGCATTAGTGACATCCAGGACCAGTGGCCTTTTCTCTTCACTAAGTTATGCCTCTGCGACCACTTCAATACCCTTATAGGTATCGATATTGAAAGTCGTCTGACTCAAGCCCTCCTGAGCAAGGGTCCAAGAACTGTGGACTTTTTTAAAAGCCAACAGACCAAGTGGAGGAGAGAGATCCAGTCCCTGTTGAATGAAGTGAATGGTTCAATCAATCAGAGGCAATAAAGATCTTACAGCCACTGCTGCCATTCTTCTGTTGATGGCCCACTTTAAAGAGGAGGCAGCCTCTCTGTTCCTGTTGGCAGATGTGAGTAAAAGTATTTATATACATATAAAATGTATACCGGTATGATTAATACTGTTACTACTGTAATTTTTCACATGATGTTAATGACTTTCTTTTTGTTCATGTGTTTTGTAATTTTAGACCACTGCAACTCGGATGGATGTTGAGGTGCAAATGTCTTTGCCGGACACCCCAAGGCTGATCATGCTTGGTAGTATTTGTTATTATTTAAAGTGGGGAAATTATAGTTCAGTACTATTTTGTGATATTTAGTGAGTATGTAATAACATCTCTACCTCTGTTTACTGTATCTCAGGGAATATCCTATTAAGTTGCTCAAAATGGATGGTTTCCATTGAGGGGAGAGTGGTCTGTGTTTTGGAAAGTGAGTCCAACTTTGCTGCTGCTCTCTCTGTGCTCTTCTGCACCTTCTATGTTTTTAACATAGAATACTAGGAATCAGCTTTAGCCACCTTGGAGCTGATACAGAGGTGAGTGTTGAACCGCTGTTGAGCCGACACATGTAGTATGTGTTACAGTTACACTGCAGTTATATTTTCTATTGTTATTTGCTGATTTAATATATTCTATGTTGGTGGTGCAGGTTCCAAGTTCGAATAAACCCGGAAGGCTCCAAGTGCACAGCCAAAAGTGGAGTGAGCCGCAAGACCAGGAAGGTGGTTCAGAGGAAGCCAGTGCCAATTAACCTGCATGTTACCCGCTTCCTCAATAACTTGAAGGAGTTCAAGTGGAAGAAATCAAATTTGTAAGTACACACACCTGATGAACACAGTCATCTTGTTTTGTCAGTTGTCATCTGCCTTTTTACCCAGGGGTAATAGCAATATCTCTCTTTATTCTTTCTATTTCCATGTTTGTCCAGAGCTGAGGATTGATCATAAAAGATCGGGGGCCTTGTGCACAGCCCGTGTCTTCTTAGTGCTGGCTAGCAGTGATGAACCTTTGGTACTCGTGTCCCTCCTTTTTTCTATCTCACTGCCTGTTTGCCTCTCTTAAGACAGAAAGGCACACATTTAGTTATTTGAAATTGTTTTATAAAAAAAAGATTCCCTGTTCACCGTATTGTAATCTATGATTGTCACTCTCTGCCCTCCTCCCTCTCTTATTATCACCTCTGCTATTACAACTTTTACCATCAGCTTGCCATCCATCTTCAGAGAAAAGATCGAACACTATATCTCTATGGAAGAGGTAGGCATCTGGATTGTCATACAATACTGACTGGTAGACCTCACATAAACACATGCACAGAAAAAGATTGCTTGGATTCAGAAATTAACTGTCAGCTAATACACCAACTCAAAAATCTCATCTTTGTTTTTTGGTCCAAGAAACCATTTCTTATATGCAAAAATCTAAACATTAATCTTTACATTTTACATAGTGGATATGTACTCACCAAAGAAATGACTGAAAATACATGATAAATGTATATCTTAGGTGCTGGAAATCATCAAAAAAAAAATCACATTTCAGGACTGGTTACCAGCAACTGCTTGTACATAACAGGCTCTAACATAACGTTGACAAATCTTATTTGCTTGCAATAAAAATGCCAGTGAAGGAACTAATTTACTGATTGGATACAAGTTGTAATCTCTTCTTTTTGCATGTTTTTCTTTTATGTAGGGGGGCCCTGCTACACCCTTTCCAACCATACAACTGACGGACAATGACTGGAACATGGCTATCACTAGAGGAGGGTTCAGTGTGGTGAAAGTAGACGGAGTAGGCGTGTGCCAGTGCACAGGCCTTGATAACAGCCTTCAGTATGTATTTTGTTTTTAACATTGCATACCCACTGCACCTGAAAAACACACTGACCTTCCTTCAGAGGTGCATTGTCGGTATTGTGGAAGAGGGAGACAAGCCCCTGCCAGTAACTTTACTCCTAATGATCAACCTTCTGTGCTAGATCATCATGCCTCAACTGCACCAGTGCCCAAAGTGCACTCGAAGGACATATACTCCAGTGAAGTTAATCCAACATGTTGGACTTGTTCATGCACATTTCTCTTTTGTTTTTTCAAAGAAAACTATGATTTGTTTATTTCTTATCATCTTGAAAAAAGTGGTTTTGGTATTTCAAAGCGCCCTGAAATTCAGCAAGTTTTGCACTCATCTGAATTCTTTCATAAAGCTTATGAGGTGGTTCATTCTCCACACATGATTAAAGAACACTGTGGCCAAGATGGACTATACAGAACCTGTACACTACACACTGAGAGGCTTTTCAGGGCAGAAAATAGGAACCTATTCCTGTTCCCATTTCTGGAGTTTTAAAGAAATACTGTTCTCATGAAGATGTCTGGGATCAAATACTATCTGAAAAAAACAAGGTCAAAAATGAAGAGCTTCTGACGGACTATAGAGATGCTTTTTATTTTAAAGAACATTTGTTTTTCAGAGAGCATCCAGATGCTTTAAGGCTTCATTTATATGAAGACGAATTTGAAATAGTTAACCCTTTAGGCTCCAAGAGAACTAAGTATAAGTTGTGTGCATTTTACTACACTATTGGGGATTTGAGTGGAAATTATCGATCTCAACTTAAGCACATTCACTTAGCTCTGCTAGTTTGCTATTCACATGTGAAACAATTTGGTATGGACGTCATATTAAAACCAATGATAGATTACCTAAAACAACTTTCAACTGAAGGCTTCATTATAAGTGTCTGTGGAATGGAGTACAAAGTTTATACTGCGTTAGCAACTTTTTCACCTGACAATCTGTCAGCTCATATGATTGGTGGCTTCCACATGTTTTAACTCAGGTCAAATTTGTTGTTACTGTATGGCAACTCATTCAGAAATGTGTCACAAATTTCAGGAAGATGGTTTTGTTCTGAGAATGACTGAAGTCCACAAATATCATCTCCAGTGTGTCCAGCATAACAAGGAAAATGCTGCTTTGTATGCTGTACATAGCACTAGTTTATTTAATGCAATAGGTTATTTTAATGTGACCAAGTCTTTGCCCCCAGACATCATGCACGATATGTTGGAGGGAGTTTTTCCACTGACAATGAAGCACGTTATTTGCGAAGCACATAGACAGAAGCATATAACTATAATTGAGCTAAGTAAAGAGCTTCAAACATTCTGTATAGGTCAAAATGACAAGGCCAATAAGCCTGTGCTGTTGTCTGAACGACTCCTCCAAAACTCAGGGATCGTAGGAACAGCTACTCAAAAGTGGTGTCTTTTTAGGTTGTTGCCTTTTATAATGTGGTACTGTATTCCTCTTGGCAGCAGATACTGGCATGTGTCCTTATTATGTAGAGATATTGCAGATATTGTTATGGCAGCTAAAGTGAGGTAAGATTAACCAGCATGTCTAGAATTACTTATACATGCATTCCTTTCTGAGATGACAGAGATATTTGGACCTGTTTTAACACCTAAATGTCATTATCTTACACATTATCCAAGACTTATGTTAATGTATGGTCCTCTTCGTTCTCTCTGGTGCATGAGATTCGAAGGAAAGCATCAATATTTTAAGAATCTGACTAATAACTGTCAAAATTTTAAAAACATAACAGTGACACTGAGCAATCGTCACCAGCTCAAACAATGTTGGGAATTTTCACCCGTCAATATCTTGGGTGATTTTGAAAAGGTAGAAGTGTCAACACATCATTATTGTCTCTTCCTACTGATCTTCAGACTGCTCTAAAAGCAAGTGGCAACTTCAGAGATGTAGAATTAGAGAGCAAAGTAATTCAACATGTCTCAGAAATGACTGTAGACAACATCAAGTGTGCTGTTAGAGATGTTGACATTAGACATTTTACATGTTGAAAAAATTCCTGTGTTTGGGCAGATTAAATACATTCTTAACATTGATAGCATGTGGGTGCTTTGCAGTAAAATTTTGCTTCCGTTGTCTTTTGACTCGCATTTTCATGCATATTGTGTAAAAGTAGACAGTGACTGGATTTTGCAAGTGATGTGTTGGACCACACATCACTTGACACATATACAGCTGATGATAATCTGTATGTTGGATTGAGAAATTTTGTATAAATGCTTGCAAGCTTTTGGCAAGGGTAGATAAATGGAATGCTTGGTGTTGTGCAAGTTTTACTAGAGATAATGTGTGCCCTCCTTTCCATCTGCCATTAACACAGGTCTCCTGTCCAAATTGTTGCCAGATATGTGGTTTAAATTTCAACTTAAAGTGCAAAATAGAGATTGACACACTGATCATCAGATGTGGCTATTAATGGTAGGTGTTAAAGAGGGACAAAAGTAATATGAAAACAAGTCTGCAGAAAGTGTCAGGATAGCTGTATGTGTTAAACTGCTTGAGTGTTTTGCATGTAAAACTGATAAATGAACGGCTCATTGGGCCTGATGCTTTCAGTTTTGTTTAAGCTTTGAAGGAACTGAAATGCCTCCCACATGTTAATTTCAATTCTGTTAATGTTGTTTTATACAGACTGAATGTCCTGTATGTCAGTTATAAAGTTACATTTTGTTAATGTTCTATACTTGATTTGTGAAACATGCACTGCTTTGTGTGTTTTACATTTGAAACTGGTTAATGAACAGCTCTCAAAGCCTGATGCTTCCAGTTCAAGTGTTAAAACACTGAAGGACTTGAATCACACTCTGATGTAAGTTATGAATTACTCAACTTTGTTACATGTTTTTGTGTGAAAGCAAGTTGTGAAATTGAGTTTTGTTGCACTCAGTGATAAGTGAATGGCTCCTTAGGCCTTATGCTTCATTTTAATGTGGAAAAGCACTACTTTTTGTGGTGTGCAACAATTTGTTAAGGAAAAATCAGTTCTAGCAGAACAATAGCTTGATTGAAATGCACTGATTGGTTTACAAGCAAAATTGATTGGTTTGCAAGCGAAATATGAATTAAGATTTAAACTAAACTTCTTTTAGAGGTACAGACAAGAAGGTACAAAAATGTGCCAACGTTCAAAGGTACAATGTCCGTACCCTGCTAGGCCACAACTGGAGAGGCAAAGCATTTGTACCCTTTTAGGTCCATTCCTGTACCTTGTTTTCTCTGT
>JACXGI010006711.1:20146-40945 GCA_016801175.1 Esox masquinongy
TCCCTCTCTGCCTCCCCCTCCCTCTCTGCCTCCCCCTCCCTCTCTGCACACCACTCTCTCTGCCTGTTTACCTCTCTCTTTTACAAAGACAGACAGGCAAGCTGTTTATTTGTCATTTACTTTGATAAAGATTGTTTCCCGTTTAAAAGGATAACTCAGGATTGTTACATTTTGGGATATTTTCATGCCCATAGTTTTTTGTGTAACCAACTTGTGCAAAACATTGATAGCAATTTTAATAAATACTGTATATGTTTTACAATGCCTGTGTTGTTTTCTTCTTCTAAAGACAAAAAGTGCTGGGTAGAACTGTAAAATAAATTCATATTTCAGGTATTTCCCTGTATGGTATAATGTGCTATACCATACAGGGAAATACCATACAGGTATTTCCCTGTATGGTATAAATAATATATTTGTTTTGTGGCCCCACACCCAAAGCCTATTTTGCTGAAGTTTTGCATTGGGTAGGGGGGCAACTTCAAGCAGGTACAGCAGCCTGTTGTTGTGGCTTTCAATTAACTTCAAGGATCGAACATTTCCTTGAAGCAATATGTCAATATACAGATTGGATGTCATTTGAATGTTTTCTTGTACAATATGAGGAGAAATTATAGTTCAATCTATCTGCACTGTTTTCCTGGGTCTGCGAAGGAGCTACTCAGTGTGTCAGTATCATTTCGGTAATTAGCGTTGTAGGCCAATCAAAAAATATTGCAATGTTTTTAGTTTTGTAAAAATACAGATAAATGCAGATATGATTGTAGAAAATTACATTCATATACCAGCAACGTTCGGTTCTCCAGGGCAGTGTGTTTTATGTTTGATATTTCGAGTTTGCTCATCATTACTGTACCTCTTAAACAAAACTTATTTTTAAGTTTGTGTGTGTGTGTGTTATATAATTTCTTAGTACAAATACGAGGTTAGAAATTATTTTACAGATCCAAATGACAATTATTATACATATCCAAATGACATGTACCTCTATAGTTAGACATTTGTCACGTCCTTTTTCAGAGATCATCAGTTAAATTTGCCATTTAGAATTTCCAGGATTTTACAATAATCTGTCCTTCTATAAAGCTATTTGTTAACATCTCACTATCCAATGAGCTATAAATCTACAGACAAATGTGGTTGGTTCCTTAATCTTTATTTTTACAGGTTCATCTGAATTATTATTTTTTTACTAACTCACTAAAATCACATGAAGATATAATTTTGTGTAATTTCAAAAATTTTATATGAATGTATGATTTGTCACATACAACCAACCGCAGAAACGCGCTAGTCAAATTACAGGGACTGGACAGCAAGATGCAAAAATACAAGTTAGCATCAAAAACAACCTAAAAAGTACTTAAGAGACTGGAGGGTTCTGGAGAGAGGTATTGTGGACTGACAAGAGACGTTAATTTGTAACAGAATTATGAAAAGAGGAAATTGTGTGGACAAAAAAGAACTGGCATACCACTGTATTTTTTTGACTTGTGATTGACTTGTGTGTCTTGTGAAATATGGTGGAGGAGAGGTGTTATGTTTCAGGCATGTATGGCTATACTAGACCTGGCTCACTTGTCTTTATTGATGATGTAAGTCAATAACCTTTCAAATGTTGGCCCTGAAGAACTCCTGGATAGCTATGGCAGTGTGTTGGGGTCAATGTCCTAGCTGCATTATGAAGTACCATCCAATGAGTTTAGAGGCATATTTTTGTCTGATCTGAAAAGTACATTTCCGAATTCATTACACTGCTAAAGTCAGCAGTTACATCATCAGCAAAGACAACTAAGCAAGTTCCAGTATGCCTACATGCCTGAAACATAACAGCCCCTTCTTCCCCATATTTCACAAGATGCACAAGTCAATCACCCAATCTCAATCCAATTAAGCATGCACTTCACATGCTATATAAAAAACTCATGAAGAAATATGGTGTATCTTCATATGATTGATATTGGGATATTAAACAGTATTAAAAAACAGTATGAAGTATGAAGTCTTAACAAATTATTGAACAAAAATATTGGAATACTAATGTATGTTCTCTGGGCCAGGAAGGTCAGTAACCGAAGCACAAGTGGTTTTAATGTTAAAGATCATCTGGATAGGATAGTAAAACAATCCTTGACAGTTGAAACTAAATACAAATATGTCAAATAACTAGGCAAGCCTAGTTCAGCCGGCCCGCTTTGGAAAGTGTTGCCATCTCGAGATTTGAACCCGGGTTGCCCACGTGAAAAGCTGTGTCGTTAACCACTACACCACAGAGCAGTACATTTGCTGGGTGTCAGTATAGCCTTTTGTCTCTATCCTGAACAAATCCTCTTGCCACTGGCCGTTTTAATAGTTAATTGGCCATTCGTGAATGAAATTGATACAATTAAACTGACTAACATTTCTTATTAAGTTTACCTCAACCACAAATAGCGGCTATGTATTGCATTTGCCACTGGCCGTTTTAACAGCGTATTAGCCAGTAATAAGCTTTACCGGTATCTACTAACTTACTGGAATAGTCATAAGAATTGAGCAATTGCAAGCGAGTCTGCCAAAGCTATTTCATTTCATGGCATAGGAACATATTTTTTTCTTTAATGGCAAAACAACATACGTTTTTCTTTCATTCGTGAATGACATTTATACAATAAATATCAATAAAGGCGACGATAACTAACTTTTCCATCAAGTGAAAAGACGAGAGAATCGTGGAATCTACCAGAAATAATTAATAAATGTTGTTGCTCTCAATAGATTGGAACGTAGGTCTTCCATATGAGAGACGCTGTCGTTAACCACTATGCCACGGTATTACACGTTTCAGCAGTCGCTAGACTCCACTGAGGATTGTGTTAAATAATCTTACTAGTACTTACTAGTATCTACTAACTTCCTAGGAATAATCATAAGACTTGAGCAATTGCTAGCGAGACTGAAGATGAACTATTCCATGCCAGAAACAGTCACAATATAACCGTATACAGTTTCAGTTAAGGCTTAAGATATCGTAACTACGTTGTTAAGCCAGCAAATGTGTTTGTCTATCCTGACCCAAAAGGCATGCGTGGATGCATACTTTGAAAATCCACCAGAAACAGTCGCAATATAACCGTAAACTGTTTTATTTCAGGCTTACCATTATGTAGATACTAACGGTTTTAGCCAGCGAAGTTTTCGTCTATACAGAATAATTCATAATGCGTACTACGCATCACCTGCGAGGAGATACGAACTCGGGACCTATAGTTCACAAGTCCGCTTCTCTAACCACTACGCTATTTAACAAGGGTCGGTCGCTCGCTCGCTCACTCACTCACTCACTCACTCAGTAAGAGACATTCGCTCTTCTTAGCCGGCTCTGCTTACGCGGTCCGGCAAAAAAAAATATTTGTATACAACCCTGTTTCCAAAAAAGTTGGGATGCTGTGTAAAATTTACATATAAACAGAATGCAATGATGTGCAAATCATTTAAACCCTACATTCATTATTAATAGTGTTAAGACAAAATATCCTATGTTGAAACTGAGAAATGTTATTGTTCCTTGAAAAAAACATGCTCACTTTGAATATGATGCCAGCAACACATTTCATAAAAGCTGGGACAGGCAACAAAAGACTGGAAAATGTGTGTAATGTAAAAAAAATAAACCCTCACAACTAATTAAGTTAATTGGCAACAGGTCAGAAACATGATTGGGTATAAAAAGAATATCCTAGAGAGATGAGTCTTTCAGAATTAAGATGGGGGAGGGGTTCACCACTCTGTGAAAGGGTGCACGGGCAAATAGTGCAACAATTTAAGAATAAAGTTTCTCAATGTAAAATTGCAAAGAGTTTGGGGATCTCATCATCTATGGTACATAATTTCATTATAAGATTCAGATAATCTGTAGAAATCTCTGTACGCAAGGAACAAGGCCGAAAAACCAATATTGGATGGCCGTGATCTTCGAGCCGTCGGGCAACACTGCATTAAAAACAGACACAATTCTGTAGTGGAAATCACTGCATGGGCGCAGGAACACTTCCAAGAACCATTGTCAGTGAGCACAGTTTGTCACTGCATCCACAAATGCAAGTTAAAACTGTACCATGCAGAAAAAAAAGAAATATTAACAAGATCCAGAAACGCCGCCGACTTCTCTGGGCCCAAACTCATTTAAGATGGACTGAATTGGAAAACATTTCCTGTCATCTGATGAATCAAAATTTGAAATTATTTTTTGGAATCATGGACAGCACGTCCTCCAGGCTAAAGAGGAGAGCGAGCATCTGGCTTGTTAGCAGCACACAGTTCAAAAGCCAGCAACCGTGAGGGTATGGGGGTACATTAGTGCACATGGCATGAATGACTTGCACTTCTGTGAAGGCACGATTAATGCTGAACAACATATACAGGATTTGGAGCAACATTTGCTGCCATCCAGATGATGTTTTTTTCAGGGAGGGTCTTGCTTATTTCAGCAAGAAAATGCTAAACCACATCCTGCATGTATTACAATAGCATGGTTTTGTAGTAAAAGAGTCTGGGTGCTAAACTGGCCTGTCTGCAGTCCAGACCTGTCACCCATTGAAAACATTTGGCGCATTATGAAACGAAAAATAAGACCCAGGAGACCCTAGACCAGGGGTGGGCAATATTTTTCACTGGGGGGCCACACTGAAAATGCCAGAGTGCATCGTGGGCCAGATTACTTTTTTAACCAACATGCCTAAAAAACACACAACATAGCTAACTCTGTTAACTTGCATATTATATTTATGCATATTTATTTTCCATGCAACACCGTTTTCATAATCAAACTTAATTTACTTTAACAACATATTTTTTTAATATTTTTTGTTAACAACTGTTATTATGGCAGGCAAAGGCCTAAAAAATCCCCTTTTAGGGTTAATACTCAACAGAAATGTTGCAACACATATTTGCCTTAAAACTAAACTTTCAACTCAACAGAGTAAGTTTATTACATAAGGTATAGTGTATAGGAGTTATATAGGTATAATAGTTATTAGGGCAGCCATAAGTCTATGAAATCACTCTTGAAGATTTTCCCTCAAAGCAAATGTTGGTATAATTGCGGTCGTCTAACTTCATACAGTATATTTTTGTACTACGTGCTTTTAATGACAGCTATTCCAGCAGCCCAGACCCAAGAAATCAACTTTTAGGGCTACTCACTCAATATGAACAGGAGAGCCTCATATGGACGTTGACAAGTGAGGTGAAGTCAGGCGTCATTTCTGTTGAAGCAGTGTGCGGTACTGTTGAAGCAGTGTGCGGTTCTGTTGCAAGATATTCATCAGTGAGGCTGCATCTGCGCTTGGACTTGTTGAACAGTAGCATCGGGTGACAGTTTTTGTGTTTCTCCGCATGCTCGCTCTGGAAGTGCCTCTGCAAATTGTACTCTTTAAAAACTGTGACGTTAGCTTAACATATTAAGCAAGTTGCTTTACCTGTGACATCTACAAATAAATATTTTCCCGTCAATTCTTTTTTAAATACCCTGCTTTCGTTATCAACTTTTCTTAGGCTCATTTCCAGAGATCACTAGCCATCAATTGCGTATAGTACGTACAAATGATAACTTCCGCGCGTGGATTGTGGTGCTGGTCCCTACGTATCATAGCAACGCAAATACCTTGTTTCAACTTAAAGGTATTTTAAACAGTGATACTGCTGTACTTATTACTGGGAGTGCCACAGGACTTTTAATTTGAAAATAAATAAATATGCAGCAGTAAATAAACTAACGTAATCTGCGGACCTCGTCAGGTATTTTTTATTTTGTATTATTTTTAAAGTTTTGGATGTATCGGCCGGATAGAATTACTCAACGGGCCGGATCCAGCCCGGGGGCCTTATCTTGCCCAGGTCTGCCCTAGACAGTTGAAAAGCGGAAATCCTATATCAAGCAAGAATGGGAAAACGTTTCACTTTCAAAACAACAGCAATTAGCCTCTTCAGTCCCCAACGCTTACAGAGTGTTGTTAAAAGACGAGGAGATGCAACACAGTGACAAACATACCCATGTCCCAACTTTTTTGAAACGTGTTGCTGGCATCAAATTAAAGATGGGCATATATTTTTCCAAAAACAATAGAATTTCTCAGTTTCAACATTTGATATGTTGTCTTTGTACTATTGTCTATTCAATTTAGGGAGTAAATGATTTGACCATCATTGTATTCTGTATTTTTTTACATTTTAGGCAGCATTCCAACATTTTGGAAAGGGGGTTGTAATATACAGCTCCGGAAAAAAAAATAAGAGACCACTGCACCTTTTCTTTCCTTTCCAAAAAAGTTGAAAAGGAAAGTTTTGAGGGAGGAACAGAAGCGTTCAATTTGCAGTGGTCTCAATTTTAACGCTTCTGTTCCTCACTCAAAACCTTCATTTTCGACTTTTTAGGAAAGGAAAGAAAAAGGTGCAGTGGTCTCTTCATTTTTTCCGGAGCTGTATATGTCCTTTTCTTTCAAACAAACATATACACAACCTTTTGTAAAATTATTTCAATTCTACAAATGTTGAGTTACCCACATTCTTCAGAAAACAAAGCCACCTGGCAAGTTATTTAGAGAACTTTAAATAATTAAAACAATTAACTCAATTTTCTATTTCATGCATATATTATGTTTACACATATATGACATATGTAGCATGTAACTAATCTTTTTCGGTGTTTGGCTATATTTATAAATTCTTGTTCAGAATTTGAAGCACATAAGTAGATTTTTGTTGTTACATGTGAAGCTTTTTAAACACATAAATGAAGTAAGGCATTGAAATATTTAAACGTGTTTTTTTTGGCAGAAATTATTTTTTTTGTTGGGGTAATACTATAATTGTGAAAAAGGAAGGTCAGTGACCAAAAGTACAAGTTATTTAAAGATACATGTCATGTGGATAGGAATCTATTAAAAATACCTTCTTCAGTTGAATTAAGTGACCAAGCCATAATAGGAAAATATTTGTATAAATATAACACAAGAATAGGTCTACTTCTGAGAGGAGCAGTGAAGAAACACACCAGATTTGATTTTAGATCTCTAGCTCATATGGACAGTGAGATATTAAAACATGATTCATAGAAGGATACATTCACTTGAAATCAGTGAAATAAAAAACATTTCTAATCGATGTACTTTGGCCAATGTTGGTCAGACAACAAGTTAATTACTTTTATGTCCCTTGGATTGGAATCAATTGAAAAAAGAGAACTATTGAGACATCAGATTCTGAAACAATTAACAGCTTTAACACACATCTAAAAATCATATGTTTGTTTCATAAAATAAAAACTGTCTGTACTCCTGTTGCTCATTTGCAGGGAAAGGTATTCAATGTTTGAAAAAAAAATTTCGCTCATGCAATCATCAGAATTGCACTTTTCCGATGGTCCCCGAACCATGGACGCGCCGGGCAACTAATAGCGCCTTTTGGCCTCCGCTAAAAGAAATATTTAATTATCAATTGCTGAAAATCTAACGTGAATTTGCATTTATTCCGGTTTCAAAGACATGTCCTGGTGATGTACCTTATGTAAAATCACATCCGGTTGTTTAAAAAAAGAAAAAAAAACAGTTGCAATTAAATTGTTAAACCTTTTTTGTATTCATTTGTGTAGGATTTACACATATCTCCCGCTAAAATGCTGCGCTACCACCAAATAAACAAATGCAATAAAATAAGGAGACCAGTAGTCATAATATAAATGATCTAATTATTTGATTAAATAATTTTTCTGGCCTTATCGAAAGCGAGAAGAGGAAGTCATTTCAAGTAGGCCCAATCAAATAATATAAATAACGTTTTTCTAGTATTCACATGACATTCATTCATTACATTCATTCATTATTAGAGAACGTTTGACTTAATGTTAACACTTTCAGTTGGTATAAATATAAATATAGCATTTAAGACGGCTAGGATATTAGCCTAGGTGAACTAGTAATGATTGAGGGGGGAGATTTAGGCAAGGCTGGGCAAAGTTATGAGCCTCTCACATTTAAAAGTAAATATGATATGAAGGATACACAGATGTTTTTTTTTAAATGGCTATCCGTTATTCAACGGCAACTTAACAGGAATATCTATTGGGATGAGCAACTACCAAATATTCAGTTCCATAGAAAAATGACTTAAGCTTAACATTCCAGCGGCATATCTATTCATACATTGCCACAATTATGTGTTCTAAACTGGCGTCTGATGTGTCATTACAGGCGTTCTAAACGCGTGTTTGGTTGGTCGTTACAGGCGTTCTGAACGCGTGTTTGGCTGGTCGTGAATTTTAGGAGGGAAAGAGAAACTAAATCGCACACATCCTATGCGCCGTTCACAGTCTATTTATTTCAGACCTCGTCATTTTCTAATTACTCCTCTCGGTTTTTCAATAACTTATTCATGTCACCAGAGGAGTGGCTAGGATCACAATACACCTCCCCCCGGACATTAATTACAGGGTTCTGAATGTACATGCTATAAGACAATTTCGAAGCGCATGCTAGCGGCCTACACGCAAACATTATCATAATGCGCGATCGGAATTATAGATTAATAGATCTGGGCCTTTTTTTTTGGTCAATTTGAGATCCAGGGCTATTCATAAAAGATCCGGGGCTATAGCCCCGGACGCCCAGGCCTAACGACGCCACTGCATGTCACCTATAGAACAATCTTACATGCCAGTAATCTAGGAGACTAGAGCTATGCATTGGCGTTGGAATCAACTCGATAGCCCCACTATAACCCTCGGGAGAGACTTGTAAAGACGCTCCGTTCACAGCCTATTCATATCGGACCTTGTCTTTTTCTAATAACTCCTCTCGGTTTTTCGATAACTTATTCATGTCACCTGTAGAACAATCTCATAGTAATCTAGGAGACTAGAGCTATGCATTGGCAACGAAATCAACTGGATAGCCCAACTACAACACCCGGGAGAGACGTGCAAAGACGCGCTGTTCACAGCCTATTCATTTCGGACCTGTTCACAGCCTATTCATTTTTCTGTGTATTCTGTTTTTGTCGTTTTTTTTCGTATGAGACCTTCAATACAAACACATTCTTGTATTTTTCAAATTCATTAACCATTTAAAACAAACAAATATTTAAAACAATACAAATGGTACACATATTCCCAATTCTCCAAGGATATGCAAACTTTTGAGCACAACTGTAAACACAGATGTTCCTATTGTTCTTATTATCTAGGCGCATTGAACTTTCAATGAATTCATAATACATTTAGAATGCTACATTATTACACAGATTCCACAGTAGCAAGCCACTTTTTTCAATGCAAATGCAAGAACAGAGTGCCTTTTATAGTCACAGCAGCAAGATTTCATGGACATTAATTCTAAACAATATGAATAGAATTTTTTGTTCAGTTACAAATCACAGTTTTCTTTAGAAGTTTAAACAGAACTCACTTGAATAAATAGCTTATGGTCAAATAATAGTAGCCTGCTAGAATTTGGGAAAGCTTAATGATTCAAGAATGGTGTGCCGAAATCTCTTTAGCATTCTCAACATTTGCTTGCTAGATATTAAGTTGATGAAAAAATAACTGACATTATATAACACTCAGGTCTCATTTTAACCCTCCTAAGTTTGATCACGTTGTTTCATAATGTTAAAGCTAAACGTCCAAACACATTGTGTTGTAGCTTGCTATTTACCCAAAGACTTGTAACTATGTTCTGTATTGTAACTGTACTACTGGATTGGAAAAAATTGTATTACTGTATTACACATACAGTTAGGTACAGAAATAATTGGACACTGACACAAGTTTTGTTATTTTGGCTGTTTACCAAAATATATTCAAGTTACAGTTAAATAATGAATATGGGCTTAAAGTGCAGTCTCTCAGCTTTAATTTGAGGGTATTCATATCCAAATTGGAAGAAGGGTTTAGGAATTACAGCTCTTTAATATGTAGCTCCCTCTTTTTCAAGGGACCAAAAGTAATTGGAGAATTGACTCAAAAGCCATTTCATGGACAGGTGTGGGCTATTCCTTTGTTGTTTCTTCATCAATGAAGCAGGTAAAAGGTCTTGGAGTTGATTCTAAGTGTGACATTCGCATTTGGAAGCTGTTGCTGTAAACACACAACATGCGGTCAAAAGAGCTCTAAATAAAAGTGAAACAGGCCATCCTTAGGCTGCAAAAAAAATGCATCAGAGAGATAGGAGGAACATGAGGAGTGGCCAAATCAACAATTTGGTACATTCTGTTAAAAAAAGAATGCCCTGGTGAGCTCGGCAACACAAAAAGGCCTGGACGTCCACGGAAGACAACAGTGGTGAATGATCGTAGGGTCATTTCCATGGTAAAGAAAAACCCCTTTACAACATCCAGCCAAATGAAGAACACTTGGCTAACCCTAAACTTTCCAGGAGGTAGGCATATCATTATCCAAGTCTACCATAAAGAGAAGACAAATACAGTGTTCACCGCAAGGTGCAAACCACCCATAAGCCTCAAGAATAGAAAAGTCAGATTAAACTTAGCCAAAAAACATCTAAAAAAGCCATCCCAGTTCTGGAACAGCATTCTTTGGACAGATGAAACTAAGATCAACCTGTGCTGGAAAAAAAAAGTATGGAGAAGGCTTGGAATGGCTCATGATCTGAAGCATACCACATCATCTTTAAAACACGGTGGAGGCAATGTGATGTCATGGGCATGCATGGTTTCCAATGGCACTAGGTCACTAGTGTTTATTGATGATGTGACAGAAGACAGAAGTAGCCGGATGAATTCTGAAGTGTATAGGGATATATTGTCCGTTCAGATTCAGCCAAATTCAGCAAAGTTGATTGGACGGTGCTTCACTTTACAGATGAAGAATGACACAAAACATACTGCAAAAGCAACCCAGGAGTTTTTTAAGGCAAAGAAGTGGAATATTCTGCAATGGCCGAGTCAATCACCTGATCTCAACCCGATCGAGCATGCATTTCACTTGCTAAAGACAAAACTTAAGGCAGAAAGAACCACGAACAAACAACAACTGAAGACAGCTGCAGTAAAGGCCTGGCAAAGCATCACAAAGGAGAAAACCCAGCATTTGGTGATGTCCATGCGTTCCAGACTTCAAGCAGTCATTGCCTGCAAAGGATTCTCGACAAAGTATTAAAAATAAACATTTTATTTATGATTGTCTTACTTTGCCCAAGTACATTTGAGCCCCTGAAATAAGGGGACTGTGTATGAAAATTGTTGCAATTCCTAAATGTTTCATACAATATTTTTGTTCAACCCCTTTAATTAAATCTGAAAGTCTGCACTTCAATTGCATCTCTGTTGTTTCATTTCAAATCCGTTGTGGTAGTGTACAGAGCCAATATTATGAAAATTGTGTCAGTGTCCAAATATTTCCGGACCTAACTGTAAATAAGTCTAAGCGACCAGACTGGGTATCCCTGAGTTCTGGGTTTCAAAAGTTTCTGTCTATTCCCAGGAACACATGCCATTTTATTGTATGGTTCGTGTTAAACGACCTACACCTTATGGGCGCTTACGATAACTGATATAAGCTCACACACACAAGTTGAAGTGACCAGACTTGTCATCCCTCAGTTCTGGGTCTCTAAACGGTTTGGGTGGTCCCAGGGACACATGCCATTGTGGGTATCCCCGACATCTGGGTCTAGGTGGACCCGGGAACACATGCCATTGTGGGTGTCCCTGAGTTCTGGGTCCCAAGATAGGCCCAGGGACACTTGCCATTGTGGGCATCCCTGAGTTCTGAGTCCCTAGGTAGGCCCAGGAACACATGCCATTGTGAGCATCCCTGATTTCTGGGTCTCTAGGTAGGCCCAGGTACACATGTAATTGTGGGCATCCCTGACATCTGGGTCACTGACCAGTCCGGATGGACCCAGGAACACGTAATTTTAATGTTAGGCTCATGACGAAAGGAGTAGCTATACCTTTACTTAGGACTTCCAACAAATAGTCATTCATGATAACATTTATTTACTGACAATATAGAGTCAGATGATATTTAGGGGTTCTCCGGTAGGAGAAACCCTATTGGTATTGTTATTATTATTATTCTTGGCGCCTAAAATGCTTAATAACTCAAAAAGTCCATGGTAAAAAATTCTATAAACTTGCATACTGTTAAAATAATCCATGTGTAAAAACCATAGAGACCCCCACCCCGATTCCTCTTCCAGGGGCACTATAGTACGTTTCAATTAGCTAATTTCAAAATGATGCCATTTCCACCCTGATTTTTTTTGTACCTTCCTCATTTCTCATGATAAACAAAAAAGCCTTAAGAACCCAATGTCCGCCATGATGGATTTTTCTGTACAATGAAAATTTGTCCAAATCTTCAAAAATCTTCTTCTCATGAAGCATAAATCCAATTGACTTGTCCTTTGGTATACAGGTGTCTTATACATGCCAACCTTAAATCTTTTCCGGAATAAGAGATAACTTGCAAAATGGCGGACAAAATGGCAGCTGAGAGAATTCTGTCCATTTTCAACACAAGCTAATGCTAATAAATGCCTTTAAAAAAAAAATTCTCCTGAACCGTACATCGAATTTACTCGCCAGTATATTTCCAGGCTCTAAGCCACACTTCTGAACAGGGCTGACAATTAAACTAGTTGGTATGTCAAAAATCAACTGAACTATGACTTCACAAAATTAGCCCTTTATGCTAACTCTAATGACCACTAGCGTTAATTAACTATTAGTCTGTATCTTCTGAACCGTTTGAGTTACAGACATGAAACCAACTTTGTTTCACCAGTTTAGAATATCCTTACTTCAACTTAGGAAACGTTTATCGATTTTACATATGCTAATTAGCATAATTAGTGTTAATTAACTACTAGGCTGTATCTTTTGAACCATTTGAGCTACAGACACATAACCAACTTTGTTTTACACATTTAGCTGTCCCCAGTTCATATGATGAAACATTTATTGATTTTACGTATGCTAATTAGACTAAATAGCATTAAATAACTATTAGGCTGTATCTTTTGAACAGGCCTGGACTGGTAATCTGGCATACCGGGCAAATGCCTGGTGGGCCGAGGCACTTATGGGGCCCGTGTAACTTAGAAAAAACATTTTTTTTTGCCAATGACCGGCCCATAAAGCAGAGACAGTGGCCCATTGGTTCATTTTCTACACTGACACTGGGTGTCAGTATAGAAAATCACATCTCTCACTAGGCCCCACCCATCCCCTACTGTCAACTGTTTCTCGTGTCAGATGCGGTGGCTCAGAGAGAAACTCTGTGGATGAGGGTGTTGAAATGGACTAACAAAAGCGCTAGGGCAAGGAAGTGTGGAGAAGTCGCGGGCCAAAAGAAGTAAATCTCTAAAGGCGGATGCCACTACATGTGCAAAAAAACTGACGTTTGCTGTAGTAGCTCCATTATATACAGTACCCGACATTGTGCAGCAACAGGTGATCGTGGAAACCAGGCAGAGGAGCAGGTTTGTGACAAGGAAGCCGAGGAGGCACAGTGTGAGCTTGATAGGGCCGAGGGACAGACTGAGCAGGAGCAGAGTAGTTGAAGTGGTAAGCATGGAGTAGCTTCATGATTAACAGGGAGAAACTCATAGGGAGGGGGCAGCAGGAGGAGGTAGTGTGTGTGCACCCATGAGGGCGATGATTAAATAAATTAATGTAGATGATAAGATAATATAATCGTTGCCGCTATCATAAAGTGAAACTACTGCTGGTGGTCACTCAGTCAATTGTCAAATAGCGCAGCATAAACTATTTGTCATAGCTTTTGTAGCTAGCATAGTTCCTTTATGCAGTCGCAACTTGGGCTGACTATTCTAATGTTGACCCTTTCCTGCCGGAGCCTTCTAATTTCGGCATCCTAATTTCGATGGTTTTTCTCTCTTTATCGCTGCTGTCAAATCACATATTTTAAATCTGGAAACGGACATAAATACTAGACAACATTAGCTAAAAACTGAAATAGTTAGGTCATAATCGGTGGGAACCTTTTTTTTTTTTAATTGTGCACCTAATGTGATGGAGCAAAATTCCCATTTTCCTGTGGCAATTTTAGACCACAGTCAGAAGAATGGATCTGGCTACCATCTGGCTACCATCAATGTAAAATAAATCTACAAACAAGGCAACATTTACAGTCATCTTCAGTCTGACATGGTTTTCTATCCTGGCATATATATTTCTAAGTACTACAGTATGGCTCTGTTACTGTACTTGAATAGTTTATTCATTACTAAATCTAAATTGTGTCTATAAGGATGTCATATTATGTTTATGACCACTACTGTATCACTTTCCCTGATGCTTGTGTCCATGTAATAGACGCGCCTACAGTATCTAGACACAAGTAACATGTGAAAGATGTTCCGTAAGCCCTTTGTTTTATATTATCTGTTATGGATTTATGAAACAATGCAACTAATTACAGTATATTGTTATATATTTTGTATATGTAGGTAAAGATGGAGAAGAAGGTGTTAATGCTTGCTGACTGGTGTATGCAGAGGAAGAGGTCACTGATATCTCTGGTAAAGTCCAGCTCATAGCAGATTAGGATGTTTAGAAATGGGACCATAAAGCTACTGGCTGATTTGTACTGTTAGGCCTATATTAAGTCTTTCATTCTGTCTTTCTGTCCCTTGTTCACCTGGTCAGTGTGATTTACTGTCCACTCTTATGCTTCAAGGCACACCAACTGATGGCAGTTGACCTCTCTTCTTCCACTACCAGTTATCATGTCTCTATCACACCTTTCTCTCTGTCTCCCCTTCACTCTCTCTCTTAAAGGTTGCCCTCATTTGTTTGAAAAGATCTCTGCTTTTAACTGGTGTTGAGTTCACAGGCATTCTTTTTATTTACAGTGGATATAAAATGTCTACACACCCCTGTTAAAATGCCAGGTTCTTGTGATGTAAAAGAATGAGACAAAGATAAATCATGTCAGAACTTTTTCCACCTTTAATGTGACCTATAACGTGAACAATTGAATTGAAAAACAAACTGAAATCTTTGAGGGGGGGGGGAACTCACAATAACCTGGTTGCATAAGTGTGCACACCCTTAAACTAATACTTTGTTGAAGCACCTTTTGATTTTATTACAGCACTCAGTCTTTTTGGATAGGAGTCTATTAGCATGGCACATCTTGACGTGGCAATATTTGCCCACTCTCCTTTTCAAAAGCGCTCCAAATCTGTCAGATTGCGAGGACATCTCCTGTGCACAGACCTCTTCAGATCACCCCACAGATGTTCAATTGGATTCAGGTCTGGGCCATTCCAAACAGTTCATCTTCTGGTGAAGCCATGCTTTTGTGGATTTGGATGTGTGCTTTGGGTCGTTGTCGTGCTGAAAGGTGAACTTCCTCTTCACGTTATAGGTCACATTAAAGGTGGAAAAAGATCTGACATGATTTATCTTTGTCTCATTCTTTTACATCACAAGAACCTGGCATTTTAACAGGGGTATGTAGACTGTTTATATCCACTGTATATCTAATGCTTTGGAAATTCTTTTGTACCCTTCTCCTGACTGATATCTTTCAACAATGAGATCCCTCTGATGCTTTGGAAGCTCTCAGCGGACCATGGCTTTTGCTTTACATCACAAAAAACTGGCATTTTAACAGGGGTGTGTAGACTTTATATCCACTGTAGTTGTGAGTTTACAATCAATGCAACTCTGCTTAAATTTTCTAGAAGATACTGTTACCACCTGAATCTATAATTTATCTGATTTATCACAGCTCATCGCTCTCTTTCTCTCTCTTTCTCTCAGGATGCCATTGTTATTGATGGTGTTAAGAGGGCCATGCAGCCTTTTCCACTAAGTACGTGCACAATACATGCAACTCTCTCTACATTGTTCTAGATTAAAGATACCGGTACTGTCATTATTTAACTCAATCAATTATCATTTTCACCTTTCTCTCTGTCTCCCCCTCTCACTCTATTAAAGGTTGCGTTGTTTGAGGAGATCTTTGCTGTCCTTTGGTGTGGAGTTCACAGACATCATTTTGACTTACTTGTATACTTTATAAATACTACCATTTCATAAAAAAATTAAATTATACTTTGACTTCTAGCACAGCATTTTCTTTGACAATTCTACTTGAGTATGGAGATTGTGTAGGCCCTACTCCACTGCCACCTCTGATCACCAGGGAGTCAGTCAAGAGCAAGTGAGTACACTGGTCCACTTGCACAGGTACACTTATCCACGGCACTTACTACTCAGCTTTGTAGTGGTTCGGGGGAATAATACAGTAGGTACGTACACTTAAGGGGACTGCATGGATGGTGTACTGATGGGTAATGTCCGACAGATTGTGGTGGGTCGGTCTGGGCCAAAATGCCAGAGAAGATTTTTGGTCCCAGTCCAGCTAGACACGAAACCAACTTTGTTGTACATGTTTAGGCTATCCCTTGTTCATATGATGAGACGTTTCATTACTTTAGTATGCTAATTTGCGTAAATGGAGTTAATTAACTATTAGGCTGTATCTTTTGAACCGTTCGAGCTACAGACTGGAAACCAACTTTGTTTCACCAGTTTAGCTATCGTCGCTTCAAATTAGGAAACGTTTATCGGTTTATCGACCGTATGCTAATTGGAGTAATTACCATTAATTAACTACTCGGCTGTATCTTTTTAACCGTTCGAGCTAAAGACACGAAACCAAATGTTTTACATGTTTAAGCTATTCCCACTGCAAATTGTACATATGTTAATTAGCGTAATTAGCGTTAATGAACTATTAGGCTGTATATTTTGAAACGTTCGAGCTACAGACAGGAGACATGTCGTTGGTAAAACTTATGAAGTTTAACTATGTCATGTATGCTAATTTATGCTAATTACCCTCACCAACAGTATCTCTTGTACCTTAAAAAATACAATGCCAAAGCTTTCGATAGGTAAACACTATTTTGAACCATAAATACTTTTTTAAACAGCTATTAGATTAGATTCAAATGTATTGTCATTGAACAGTACTAGTACAGTACCACAAAATGCAGATTGTGTCTAACCAGAAGTGCAAATAGAGGAGGGCAGAAAAAGTATTAAGTATATGTATGTACAAGTGGAATGTATGGATTTACAATTAATGCAAATGCAATTCTAAATTTGCAGTGGAAAATGTACAAATTTACAGGAAATGTGCAAGTATAAAGTATAATGTATGTACAAGTGGGACAAATAGTTGTGCGGGTACAAGTGGCAATTCTCAATGGCATTCTGAATTTGCAATCGAAGCCAACTGAAGGAGTAGGGTAGCTAGCAAGCACACCACATTTTCTTCAGGATATGTACTGCTAGTTTCATATTACCTTTTTATATTGTTTGCCAACGTCTTACTTTTGCTAAATTACTTATAGCCACTTCACCATTTGGGGGTTTACTCTGCAGATGCCCTGTTTATTCTTCCTGTTGTTTATTTTTTTGCCCTTAGTTTTTGCACTGACTTCTCTACACCATTTTGGTCCTTACACATTTCCCTGTTTGTTTTTTGAACTACTTCCCTATGGTGTGTACTATATTTTTATTCCTATTGTTTTTATTTTGTTACTTACATATATTTTTAGTCCTTTTTATTCAGCTTATACTGTTGTTTATTTTTTTGCCCTTTCTTAGTTTTTGCACTGACTTCTCAATTCTTCTTCTCAATTTGTTTCTTACACTATTCGCTGTTTGTTTTTTGAACTACTTCTAAATGGTATGTAGTATATTTCTATTCCTGTTGTTTTTACTTTGTTTCATCTATAGATTTTTAGTTTTTCATACAGATTCTACTGTTTTCTATTTCCTGTTGTTTTTATTCTGTTTCATTTTTTTATAAACATTTTTACTCTTTTTTTGTACAGTTTCTATGGTGTTCTCTGTTCTGTTGTTTTTATTATTTCATTGTTCAGTAAATATCTGCTTCCCTCTATGCTCATTGTCCTTTGCCTCATACATCTCCCCATATGTGACAGAATTCGTGAACGGGGGCATATGTCGCATGTCACTACTTTTCAGGAGGGCCGTTTTTAAGAAGAAAAACATGTTCTGGGACATTGTCTTTTTTGCAGGAATGCCTTATTGGAGATGTGAACTTTCATGTGACTTAATAACAAACTAGTGTGCGAAGTGTAAATACAAATAAAATTTAAAACTCAAACCCTTGTTTAACCAGCGGAAAATATAGGACTTTTGCTAGACATGATTGGCTGAGATAATGAAGGGGCTGGACATGCTGGCATACTTAAGAACTGTAACGTACTGGTTTTCATTGAAACATGGCTGGAGCCCTCAATCCTAGATGCGGCCATTGTTCCGAAAGGGCAATCCATTCATCGGCAGGATCGAACAGCATAATCCGGTAAAAGCAGGGGGGGTGGTGTCTGCTTCATGGTTAACAATCTTTGGTGTCTAGATGTGGACTGTATCTCTTCTGGATGCTCTCCTGATCTGGAGCATCTTACGATTAAATGTCACCCTTACTATCTACCCCGGGAGTTTACATCAGTCATTTTAACTGCTGTGTACACCCCCCCCCCAAGCCAACGCTGGGGCTGCGCTCAACGAACTTTTTCGAGTTATCGATAGGCTTGAATGTTTACATCTGGAGGCTGCCTTTATTGTTGCTGGCAATTTTAACAGCGCCAATCCAAAGAAAGTCCTACCGAAGTTAAAAAAACACATCAACTTCCCGACACGTGGGAAAAACACTCTGGACAATGTCTACTCTCCATTTCCTCACAGATATAAGGCCCTCCCCCGTCCTGCTTTCGGCAAATCAGACTAGGCGTCGATACTGTTGCTCCCTGCTTACAGGCAGCGGCTAAAACAAGAGAAGCCAGTGACGAGGTCCATTCAACGATGGACGGACGAATCGGACGCCGATTTACGTGACTGTTTCCTCACCACAGACTGGGAAATGTTCCGAGAGGCGTCTGGAGGCAATATCAATGAATACACAGAGTAAGTGACCGGTTTTATTAGCAAATGTATTGACAACGTTGTACCACGTACAACTACAAAATCATTTCCTAATCAAAAACCGTGGGTCAACAGTGGTATCCGTGCCATGCTAAAGGCACGGACTGCAGCATTCAACTCCAGCAGCATGGACAATTATAAGAAATCCTGGTATGATCTCAGGAAGGCTATAAAAACTGCAAAAAGTCAATACAGAGTCAAAGTAGAATCTCTCTACCAGGGCTCCAATACCAGGAACATTTGGAGTGGTCTGAGAACCATCACTGACTAAAAAGGCAATACAGGTAGTGTGGGGGAAGTGCCGGCTTCTCTCCCAAAGGAACTGAACTCTTTCTACGCTCGCTTTGAGAACATCATTGTTCTCACAATCATCCCTGGCATGGATACTCAAATGGACCATGACGGCTGCCCTTTCCAAATTACCAGGTCAGACGTCTGTAAAGTCCTAAAAAGGATTAACACCCGCAAGGTTCCAGGATCAGACAACATCTCAGGCCGTGTTCTCATGGTCTGTGCTGACCAACTGGCTGATGTCTTTACTAATATCTTCAACCTATCGCTACGTCAGTCAGTGGTCCCCACCTGCTTCAAAAAGTCCATCATTGTTCCTGTGCCAAAAAAGCAGAAAGTCCTCTGCATGAATGACTACCGCCCTGTAGCTCCCACACCAATCATCATGAAGTGCTTTGAGCGGCTAGTTAAAACACACATCACAGACTCCATGCCTGCAACACTTGACCCGCTACAGTTTGCCTACAGACAAAACAGATCCACAGAGGATGCCATCGCTCTGTCCCTCCACTCTGCACTCTCTGATCAGTGGGATTGTTGACGTGCTGTACGCTGCTTGCTGTTACCTACCTGGTTACCTGCCAAACTTTTTCGAATGTACTCTTTGTAAACTAATTAGTTAAATTCTGCTTTAAGAGTTTACCAACGCAATATTTTTATATGTTGACCTTTTTACCCAACTTTTCTACACCGGGACTCTATTTGGACATAATTAACGGAACTACTCACCCCTGAACACCCGAAGCTAAGTACCATTACTATGCCTTATCACTGTAGTTGTTGTAGCTACAACAAGGAGGAGAACTATCGTCTTCAGGTAAAGATAGCAGAGTTAGAGGCTCGGCTTCAGACGCAAATGTCAAGCAAGGATTATGTTAGTGTAGAAATGGAAAGAACTGCGTCTGTGCCACCAGGAAGAAACGACAGTGTTGTTAGCCCCCCGGCACAGCTCCTGCAGCCGGGCAAGAACTTTCTCTTGGTCACTGGGAAGAAGTGCCGTCGACCAGTTAAACCTGGGTCGCTGCTAGAGCCGACTGAGATTTTCAACAGGTTTTCCCCACTGGAGTCGGAATCAAGGCCCGAGCCGTCTTCGGAGGGGAATGATCAGCAGGCATTTTCTACCGGTGGCCCGGAAAAACTGAAAACTTTAGTCATCGGCGATTCCATTACCCACAGTATTAGACAAAAGAATCAGCCGGCGATCGTACACTGTTTACCGGGGGGCAGAGCCACCGACGTAGCCGCAAATCTGGGGTTGGTGCTAGCGAAGTCCAAAACTGGCAAGTATAGAGAGTACAGAGATATTGTTATTCACGTTGGCACCAACGACGTTAGGATGAAACAGTCAGAGATTACGAAGCAGAACATAGCATCAGCGTGTAAACTAGCTAGAAAGATGTGTCGGCATCGAGTAATTGTCTCTGGCCCCCTCCCAGCTAGGGGTAGTGACGAGCTCTACAGCAGACTTGCGCAACTCAATCGCTGGCTGAAAACGGAGTTCTGCCCGTC
>JACXGI010006712.1:0-40736 GCA_016801175.1 Esox masquinongy
GGGGGGGGGGGGGGGTTAGGTGCCTTGCTCAAGGGCACAATGACAGCAGGTGGCATTTAGAATGCTATAGCAGGAACCTTGCACGCTTCCATCTTTATGGTGCTTAAGATACCTTTCCAGTGCATTGACCGTCCAAAGCAAACGCCCCTCTCAGTCCACCCTCACTGATGGCTTCGGGACGGTCGATCTTGTTCCCCAACACCAACACAGGCACAGTGAGGATAGTCTCGTCTGCTAACAGAGCCTGACACACACATACACAGGTTCAGTAATGAGACCGAAACGATACGGTCCAAATGTTTGTATTGAGTCCTGGACCCATCCAGAGCAATGGCATCTCCTTGGTATCTGGGTTGCCTTTGGGTTTTCTTTAAATGCAATCTCTTTCCGATTTTCTATTAAACCCTATTTTGTCATATTTAACTCTATCTGCTGCCCTGCCACGTAGCCCTGCCTTGTAGCCCTACCTCATTCCAGCCGTCTTCCCCACTGAAGCTACATCGCCCCGATTCCTCAGGTGATCCTGGACAATTAGCATTGGCATGTGGCATCTCGGCAAGCAAGGCTTGAATCTAGACTGTGGTGGTCAGCTTGGTGGTATAACAGAGCCTTACACCACTGTGCCACCGCGGTGGTGGGTCCAAGTGGATTTTGTGCAAGCCGTTGTTTACAGACTATGCTGATAAATTAGATTAACTGTGGGCAAAAGAAATGACTTACATCAAGTTCGATCTTCGATTCTGTAAGGCGGTCATGATCAGCGCAGTCGACCAGAAAGACAACTCCATTTATTGCAGGCAGGTAGTTTTTCCAAACTCGTCTTGCTGTGAAAGAAGATACAGGAAATTATTTTGGAAATGACAAACAATCAAATCAAACTCTAGAAAGATTCAGCAAACAACCTATTTAGGTCCCAGTCTCACCTTGTACATGACCGCCCAGATCAAACGTGGTGAAAGTCATTCCAGCTATTGTCAACTCCTCTGATGCTTCAGGATGAAACAAAGCCTACAATGACTCACTGACACCTCAGGTGTCCTTTAACACTGAAGCTACATCACAAACATAAAACGAGCCAATAATGTACTTGGAAATGAGGCTGCTTACTTGGATGCAACGTGGGCACATGCTGTCCCAGTCTGTCATCTTTCAGCATGTGCAGAAGTGTTGTTTTACCAGCGTTATCCAGTCCCAGGAATACCAGCTTCCCAGACTTTTTGTACAGCCCTGAGAAACATTGACATTTCACTTGTGAGTTATGTGGACACACAACACACAGTGACCAGCCCATACTATGGAGTAGTTAGGGTTATAGATTTTTTTTACCTAAAAACTGAAGCACACCACTAAAGCCTCTGTAGATCCAATCGAAGACGAATGACATGTCGGTGGTCTTTGCTTAAGAGAGAAGGCAATTAGGCAGTGTGTTAGTACATCTTCCTCCCTGTCCCACGTTGTGGGCTCGAAACAGCGGTCTTCATCACAACACAGGTGACAAAAACAGCTTGACCCAAAAAGCACCTCTTTGATCTTCGATTCTGACCCATCCACAACATTTTAAATTGACTGTAGAATGACCACAACGTAAAGAACCCCGTTATACTACCACACAACTCGTAAAACGGGATAAACTTGCTTAATGGGATCAATAGCATTTTCAGTTTCACAACAGGTTTGATATTTTTATACGGAAATTTACGAACGCATGTTACTACCTAGCTTTAAGTTTGTCAACAAGCTAGTTAACAGTTAGGTACCTGATATAGCTGTCTAACTTAGCTAACATAAGGCTACGTGGCTAGTAAGAGCTTAGCCTACTAGCTAAAATCTTGGCCTCGTGTGGACCAGGGAGACAGACAGCTCTTCGAAGAAAATGTATGATGGAATATAAGTAATGTTATGTAACTATATCAATTACAGAATATTTTAAAAGTGCTGTCAAATCTTACCTCTTCTTGTCGACAATGACAGCTTTGTGTTGATTTTCACTTGGATTCGAGAACCGAACAGCTGATTGTATTCTTCTTCAACGTGACTTCGGGAACTACCTAACCACCCTATAATGCACTAGCGCCGTCTGCTGTTTGGGGAAACCAATTGTACTACGTATATAATGCTCACCTTTCACCTATATGGAGTTAGATTATCTGCCAAAAGGTTAAGCGTACGTATTGTTGGGATTGTAAGAAAATCCATCCGTTATTTGGTATGATCGTAAAAAAGTCACGCAAAACATGAAACGTACGCGTGAAATTAGATCTGTGAACGTACAAACACCCTGTTACGATGACGGAAAAATATTTTTTGCTTGTACGAATCTAGTTTTACAATTCTAAAATACAGCATCACAATCTGGAGTTTTGGCAGTTTCATCACATCCTCCCAAAAAACGTAACCGAAACTTTCCGGGATGAGTGCTAATATAACAAGCAGAGGCAGTGTGACCAACAGGAATATCAGGGACACTGGAAATAGGTATCCTGCAAGATTTCAGTTTAAAAGTTCTTCGTTTTTTCCCCTTGGGTTGTTGCTGTAAAATTAGAATTTGTTAAAATACTGAATAACTAAAACGAAATGTTAAGCAATTACTACAGAAGTTCCAGGTCACGTGCAGCCATCATAAATAGTATGGACAGAACACAGCAATTAAATAGCACATGCCAGACTAATATTTAAAGAATATCTTGACCTAAATCACTTCATTATATTTTGCAGCTCAGAAGGATATTCTATGCAATAGTATACTGTGTCCTTATCATTTTCACACAAGTATTTTTACCTAACGCCTAAATGCTTGATAGCCTACTGGCAGGGTTGGGTAGGTTACTTTTTATATGTAATCTGTTACAGTTACAAGTTACCTGTCCACATTTGTAATCAGTAAGATAACTTTTGGATTACTCAAACTCAGTAACGTAATTTGATTACTTTTAGATTACCTATAACCAATTGAATACCTTTTGCAGGATCAATCAATGTTAGAGTTTACATTGCTGGCCAAAAACGGAATTTGCATTTTACCTTATGGGTTGTGTACAGTGCCTTTGGAAAGGGTTTCTAAACCATTGCTTCTACTTCAATATGATTGGGCTACATCTCTACATTACACGATAAAGGTCTGTCAGATATTTAGTCATTCCAATTAATCCAATAATCCTCGATCTTCCAGAATCTGAATTTTTATCTGAACATAACCCAAAATCTAATGATTCGTAAGCCTATTTTATTATTTGAGTTTTATTCATGTTTTTAATTGCTTAAAAACATTGTTGAAAAATAAATGGCAATTACTCGAAAAGAGTTTTGACATTGTTGTATATAAAAATTAAGATATCCGTAGCTTTTCGCGCATAAACTAAATCTGCAGTAGTCTGATGTTTTGGTCCCCAACCAACAACATTGTCAAAATGTTGCTGAATGTTGCACTCGAATGCACGTTTGCAATCGTGAACACCCGCATAGAAATAAGATTTACCAGCGCGAATGTAGCCAGCAATTATTAGGGCCACCAGTGATGGATTTTCAAAACGCAAATAAATAAATAAACTGTGATTATAAACCTGCACTCTTATCTTAAAGTAAATGACGTCAGCAGTCAATGATAACCAATGAACACAATTTTCAGAGATGCAAAGCAAGCAGAATCACATGGCCTACCTGTATGGACTGAGTTGATGTGGCTGCGTCAAATGCAAATAATCATCCTTTGGCAGAGTGTTTCCCAACACACCTTTTCTCCTCAAATGTGGTAAATTCCATATGTTTTATCTTAAAGGCAGCGCCACGTTACAGCTATCTAAATAGTTGCCTAATCTATTAAACAATTCCTGTATAAATTCTTCGGTGCAACTCGTCCTGGCTGTGTTGTTTGGTGCATTTGACAAATAAACCTTGAAACTGAAAAAGATATACCACCAGATAGGCCTATCATTGTTCTGATGCGTCGAGTAGATAACTAAATAACATTTTATATGGCTTGGCTAATATTATCGTAGATATACTCTGTTTTTACCAGCCATCCAACCAACCAAAACCAGAGAAAATTAAACTAGCACTTAATCCGTCATTAATCCGGTTATGCGAGTGAACCACCTTTGCGCGCATGTTGATCACACACAACTGCAGGCGCGCAATTCTTATTTTGGTTATAAACAACGATGTTTATAAAACATTAAATAAGAAACTCAAACATGCAACGTGTCATAATTATTTCGCGCATCTATTCGTTTTCAATTGAAGTAATCCAAAAGTAATCATACATTTTTTCAAAAGTATTTGTAATCCGATTACAATATTTTTGTTGGTAACCTAACGGATTACAGTTACTCTTTTTTTGTAATCCGTTACTCCCCAACTCCGCCTACTGGTGTAATGTTGTTAAGCAGCCTTAAAAAACAGCTATGGACTTTTATTTTGAACATCATATCCGGAATGGCAACGCTATGGTTGAACACTGGGCTAACGGTCCAACTTATTGTTGCTATCTTTACAGTTTCGAAGAGCTACGTTCGGGTCTTATTTTTTCAGATGCCAGATTACTGACAAAAGTTTGTACGTAGAAAAACGATTTGTAAACCAATAAATGGCGACGTGAAGAATTTAACGTGTGGAAAGTCGTAAATGGGTGTTTGTACGTTCACAGATTTAATTTCACGCTTCATGTTTTACGTCTGACCTTTTTTACGATCATACCAATTTACGAATGTATTTTCTTACGATCCTAACAATACGTACGCTTAACCTTTTGGCAGATTTCTAACTCCACACACCTACTTCTTACATGAACACATTTATATGTACAATATAAACATTTATATTATTTATACATTTAAATTATATTTATACATTTCATTTAGTAATTCTCACCATTTCCTTTTGGAAGTGAAGGAGTGAGTGAAAGGTAATTAAAGATGTTCTCCCTTTTTCTAACTGTTATTTTACCAGGTATGCTAAGAAAAGATTCTCATTAATAGCAACGACCTGGAAGCAATTAGGGTTGGCTATCAAGGGGACAGAACATTTTTCTTACCTTGTCAGCACAGGAAGAAGAACCAGCAACCTTTCTTTGCAGAAGTTTTCAGCCTGTGATTACTTATATATGAGAAATAATGATTTAATTTATATACTTACGTTATTTAGCAGAAAACTATTATCCAGATAGTGATTATAGTTAAGTGCTATGCTCAACGTCAGTAGATTTTTCACTGTGTTTGCATGAAGAATTTAACCAGCAACGCATCAGTTACCGTCCCTAAATCTCTTCTAGACTTTTTGCTGCCCTTCTTCACTTACAACATACCTGTTTAAACTGCTTTTTATACCTGTTACAAGGCGCACATTATGGTATACAACCACTAGATTCTACAGTAACAGTTAATAATCAGATTCAGATAATGAGGAGGGTGATGTCTGATGATTTATTTTGAGTATCAAACCACATTAAAGTTACAGTTAAGTACACAACGTTCCTACGAAGGTATCATTGATATACATTCAGTATGTCTATTTGAACCTGAGAAACAAAACGTAATCTTGGTTAACTGAATGTTTTAATGTTAAACTGGTCAAAGCAAAGTGCAATCCTGAGGAAAGAGAAATTTCTTAAGAATTTAGCTAGGACAGTCTGGGAGTGTTTTAAGTGTGTTTGGAGCGCTCTTCGGGCAATTAACCAATTTACTGCTTGCTGATGTCAACAGGCAATCAAAATGTTCCATCCTACCTGAACATGCTGATATTCCAAACATTTCTTCAAACAGCAGTTTCACAAAGCGGTTATTATTATCACTATTTACAATTTTAGTGTTATTCCTGACCCAGCATTGTTTGAGAAAGCATTTGTTCCAGTCTTCAGCTCCTCATTTCTGGATCTGTTATCTTATTTATACGTAGAACCATTTATCAACTGAAAAAAAAAATATAATTAAATATTTCAAATTGTGGATCAAATTAAAGCACTGAAAATAATATTTTGATTAACAATCAAGATAACACACCTGTACTTGGAATAGGGTCTTCAGGCCCAAAAGCACAAGCCTACAACACAATACAACCAAGTACAATTTAAGAATGCAGCAAATAACAAGCTAAAGCACTCAATGATTTACATTTTATAAGGCCTTATTAACAATAGTTTTCACAAAGTGCTTATATAGATACCCAGTCTAAAAACACTGGAATGTCTCGGTTTACATTTCTAAAGTTAGAAGCACATTTACTATTACATCAACTTGGCATACTCTTTGTCAATTACTAAATCAATATTGTATGTAGGTCCGAATTAGTAGAAGGGACTCACAGAATCCACGACCGCCTTAGCATCAGCAGTAGAGCAGCAGAATGGGCTGTCCGTAATACAGGTGTTTGTGCTAAATTCATATTGCAAAAAAAAACAAGACATGAGAGAAAGTTTAAATTTAGGGACAGAATCCCAGGATGGAAAATCAGGCAAATGTCAATGGCTTGTCTTTAATGTTGTTGATTATCTTTGTAGCAAATAATCTGTATCACTGACAGAGAACTAAACAACGGGCCATATTCCAGACTGTAGATGTGAATCCTTCTCTTACCAGTTCAGTTCTCCGGCATTGGTCTTTTTGGAGATCAGCAACTTCCAAAACTCATGGGTTTCCTTGACCGTCTTAAGAGCAAAGTCCTAGAAAACAATGATGCCAAATGATTCTCTGTTTGAACACTTCTTCAAAACCGCTCTCTATGCTAAGTGGAAAATAGGACTGTAAACCTGAAATTTCTGCCTGGTACCTCTGTACAGTAACACACTTTACCAGGTGCATTAATATGATTGGCATACAGGTAACAGGGTGACAGCCTTGAAGTAACACGTTGAACACCAATCCATTGTATATTCAATGATAGACAATGATAGCTCAAAACACTCCACAACAGGACCGATTCACTGAAATGATTAAGTTGTAACAGTCTCACTAATTCCATTTGTCTCACTGTTTTTTGGCCTCCTGGGAGGTGAAGAGGTTAACATTTTGTTTTTACTCTGTCTTTGAATTCTCCGTTGAATGCAAACTGGTTCTCGGGTTTTCCGTCAGGCACTTTGTACTTTTTAAACCACTCGAATGTAGCTTCCAGGTATCCCGGCTTGAGTCTTCTTACGTCTTCAATATCTGCAGTGATCACATAAAGATATATATATTTCATGGTAAGCCAGACAAACAACCTACTACTGTGCTGTTCTTAAGTATTTTTGTATCTCTGAAAGTTGTCTGAGTTTCATCCTGAAGCATCAGAAGAGTTGGCAATAGCTGGAATGACTTTTAGCACATTTGATCTGGGCGGTCACCCACGTAAATGTTATGCTGCATCTTTCTAGAGTTTGGTTTGTTGTTATGTCATCTTCCAAAATAGCTTTCTACATCTTCTTTCTCGTTCACAGCAAGCCAGGGCAGGAGCTTTATTCCTGTTTAGAGGAAGGAAGCTTAATATGTATAGAAAACACCCAGACAGGATGCTAGCCTTTTGAAGGGCATCTAGCAAGGATGTGTAAATAAAATACAATATCTAATGCTGTAGCTTTCTTGAACTGCTGCAATGTTGTGACGTCTGGTGTCCCATATACTATTATATTCCCCTTCAAAAGCACATATGTTGTATGTATTAAAGAGCCTCATAGTACTGTTAAAACTGTTGGCCTCTGGGTCCTCCATGTTGATGACGATGACTTTCCAGTCAGTTTCGCCTTCGTCGATCAACGCCAGCGTCCCCAGCACCTTCACTCTGATTACCTCTCCACGAGAGCAAACCTAAAAAATAAAAATAGACACACAGGCAGATCGACGTCATTAAACGAGAAGACTACTAACCTGAGACAATGCAACCATACAACCGTGATGCGCTTAAGACATTAAATCAATTCATACAAAATAAATGTTAGCAAGAGAATGTTGCCACTCTTGTACAATGCAACACCTTGTATCCTATGTCACAGATGTCAATGGGGTCGTTGTCACCACAGCATCCTGTATCTTTGTCCTTATGACCTGGGTCCTCCCACGTCTGTGAATAAAGACGCTAGAAAAACTGACAGTGGCCTTATAGAGCATTCATAAACCCTTATGAAGCATTATTGCGCATTCATGAACCCTTATGAAGCATTATAGAGCATTTATATGCCCATATGAAGCATTATAGAGCATTTCTATCCCCTAATGAGGGCATTAAAGAACATTAATGAACCCTTATGAAGCATTATTGAGTATTCAGGAACCCACAGCAAGGCACAGAGGCACATCATTCACATTCAAATGAATGCTAGAAATGCACGGATGAGAACTAAATGAAAGTAAAAAAGCTGTCAAATTAAACTGATGCAACTCGCCTGAGGAATGGCTCCGTAATTCCAGATGTATCCTCTGTGTGGAAACACGTTAGCCACGTAACGAAGGTTACCCTTTTTGATGTCTTGCTTCAGTGGATTCAGAGGGTCTTTGGTGGCAATCTACATTATCAAGGAACAGTAAGCGTGTTGCGTCCCCAGGGCATGCATGCAGCCCTTAGCTGTGTTTTATTGGACATACATGGCCCACATACACTGGAAACTATTCTGACGCTGTCACTTTATCAACGTTTTGTTGGGTTATAGACTTACTTTACAACTGGCTAAACATATATATTTTGTTACATCAATCTACACAAAATACCGTAAAATGCCAAAGCGAAAACAAATGTTTTGGAACTTGTGACAATTCACAGTAAATTTAATGTACATACGTATTTAGATCCTTTGCCAATGCACTCTAAAGGACTATAAGGCAAGATAGTCAATACCTCCATCTTTGCATTGGTCCACCTTGGTACCTCAATAACAGCATGGAAGATATTCTGTTGGAGGAAATGGTTATGGTTAACCCCGGCACTTCAGGCTCTGCCAGGTTTTTATTGGAAAAAATAAGTAATGGATGGTTGATTAGACACTCTGACTGATACCGGTTACCTGAGACTCATCTGCATAAATTGATATGTCATGGAGGGGAGAGATGTATTTTCCATTAGAATGTTCTGCGGAGAGAGGCCATAATGAATGAACTGCTACATTACAACTTCTACTCCTGTAAACACGCTCCTGAACTAAGTTCAGTAATTTTAGACAAAATACAAAACCAAGGCATGGTGATTGTTTATGTGACGACTGTTTCCCGTTCATACACTTAAAAGTGGACTCACATTTACATGAAGCTATTCAAATGACATACTGTAATTGTCGATATTGTATCAACCTATCCAGTCCTTCTACATGTCAAGCTGTATAACGTGAAGCTATTTCACTGCTGTGCAAATACATAAAGCCACGGTGAAATGTCGAATCTCTATCTCCTTACACGTTAACAAACGATGCATTTGCATTCAAAGCCATTTACTTACTGAAGAACACTCTGTAGTCCACCGTGTTGGGTTTGCCCCTTTCCTCGATGGTGAAGTTCATGTCCACCGACCTGTTTTCTACAGTTTGCTTCCTCGTATAACTGCTAGACGGCGAACTACCCGTAGGAGTAGACAAGAGAAAGCCCATCTTCTTCCCAGTAGAGGTTAACTGGCAGGTCAAGACCTTTGCGGGTGCGCGAAAACAGCGTGCACACTTCACCTCTTATCCCCGGCAGAGCTAGATGAGGCTGCGTGGTGTCATGTTTGATTTGTGTGCGAAACAGCCGAGACGGGAAAGCGGACACGCGGCATATCGACCTTATCTTCACTGGCACAATACTTGAAATGTTATACATAGCACAATGTTATGTCTCTGGGTGAATGTAGCGTTTGGAAAAAAGCTTTGGGTGCTTGGTAGCCATCTCTAATCCCCATGTCACAGTGGCCGCCCTGTAATTCCCCTAATCCCTGACACTATTAATCAACTAGGTATAAGGTTATTTTAAATACTAATACGTTATTAAGCTTACTTGTTTTTTGAAGAGTTTTTCATTACAGTTACTTCCGTACTGTAGGTTAGTTAGTATATTATATAATGTAGTATTAGTCGGTGCAGGGCTTTTTTGAGCACAATTTCAGAAAACCGTGTTAAAACAGATGGAGCTGATGGGTGGTTGGAGATTAACCAGTTAAAACCACGCTTAAGTGTTCTCCACACGGGATGACCGTTAACCCCCCGTGTCACCCAGGTGTCACTTGTTTATACCAGAAATATACGGGCTGACTGGGCACTAGTCTAAAATACCAGCAGAACATAGGGAACACGACCTGAAATGTATGTGCTGACTGGGCTCTGGTCAAAGGGAGGGTTATTTGAGTTGCATCACTTTCACCGACTGGAACCTTATAATAAGGTTAATAAAAACATTTTTCAGATTTTTACTAAAGCAGCTTCTACCAACTAAATTAACTTTTTAATCCAAAGTTTTTAATTCAAATTCCAGAAATTAAACTCTGATATTTATTGCTGCGTGTCTTTGAACAAGCAATAACCGTGAACAGCTTACGTCCAATGGCAATGCAACTTGCATACAGCGATTCGGGCCATTGGCGTCGCTATCGGGGTGCCGGGCTGCACCAGGGCCCGCGGTGGGTGGGAGCCTGTGCGTGGCCTATATGATTTTTTTGTTGCATTTTTATATTATGTTGCGTTTATCTGTGTATATCTTAGTCAAACGACGACTGTGAGGTTATTCTACGCCTGGATCGGCCTCACATGCGTATAGACCGCACCGTAATTTTCCGTCCCGGGAGTGGGTTGGAACTAATACATTTAGTAAAGGCAGGAGTGCAGGGTCGGTTATCGACACATTAATGATGACAATGTACACAGAAATGGTTGGACATCAAAATAGAGCCTTGTTTGAAAAATCCACACGCTGTGGCCATACAGCACTACAGTACTGCCAATGTGTGCCACGATGACGACATCAACAACATCTTTGCTGGCAAATTAATAAACTGATACAATATGGATTCAAGATATTTATTCGGTCTTTTGTATGATGAGGAGTAAATTAATTCACAGAGGCATGCGAGCTGCTAAATGAGAGTTGATTTGCTGTAAAGTGAATACCTAATAGTCTGGCCTGGAAGTGGTTCCCTACAACTCATTTCAGTCATGTGGTTCGCGTCAACGAGCCGAAATGCCCAAGGGGAGACAAAAGACATCTCTCCAGTTGTGCTCAAAAGACATAGATTATAAAAAAGATGTGACCTTTTATTGCCATTCCCTTGACAATCAACGGAAATGCTATTGTAATAAAGGAAATTGTAATAAATAAATAAAAGGAATAGGTAATAACTGTAGCTACTGAAAGGCCACTGTGAAGTGTAAACAGGATATATTTGCTATCTCTTAATTGAATTTCAACAAATACAGCAACTACAGCATATTCTGTTCTGAACAGGCATCCTCTCTGATGGTTCCCCAATGTAATGCCTGAGGAATTAAAACCAACTAATTGTCCTTAGGAAAACGTCTATAGGCACAGCATGCAATCCTCAATGTCTCTGGATGTGGAAATAAAAACAGTTCTTAGTTGTCCGTTGTAGTTTGAATTTCAAATGTTTGAGGAAATTGTTGAATGGCAGTTAACAAGTTGTTGTCCAGAGGATTTGACTTTAGGTTTAAACATTTCAGAACTGGCATGGCATGCAACTTCTCCATGGGTATATCTGCAGGGGATGAGAAGACACATTTCGAGTCAGTTAATAAAGACCCAATGGATTTTCAAGAGACTTCACCAACTGCCCTGTTTGTAAATTCTCCACACATGTAGGCCTACTTTCTCTCACAGATCTATCAATGGTGCCAAATTCCAGTAAATTTAATTCTAACACTTATTGAATATGTTGAAATTCACAACCGATTCCACAAGTGCACAGTTTGGAAGAAGGTTCAACAGTGCAGACCCCTTAACGCCATCTTACCAGTGATGGCATTTCCTTCCAGGTTGATCCTCTCAAGTGACTGGATGTCAGTTAGTCTCTCGGGGAAGACAGACAGCTTGTTGTTTGCCAGGTTTATGCTGGTCAGGTGCTCCAATTCTGCAACCACATCTGGTAGTTTCGTGATGGCATTGTTGTGCAGGTCCAGCTCTGAAACGGTACGGGGAAATACTTTTAAATAGCTATAGCTAACCTTCTGCACCTAAATCTAAAACGCACCGTTTTATATCATCCTCTTTTTGCAAAAACTCTCTTAATCTTTCACCACTTTCCTGTCCGATAACGAATATAATGCCTAAGTTTGTGGAAAGTATGGAAGTCGCACCTCTCAACTGAGTGAAGGTTTTGAAGAATTTGCCAGTTACTCCCTTGATCTCATTGTCAGCCAATGTGACCGTGTGGATCTTCTCTGCGACGCAGTGGAGGACCCGGAACACTCCGTCCGGAAAACTAATCAGTTTGCAGTTCGACAGATCTGAAGAAAATACAGAACCATTGTGAACGGCTCTAAGTACGTCCGTATCGGCACCCTATTTACCATATACTGCAAAAAGTTTAACAAAAGGAGATTTTGTCAACCGTAGTGAACTATATATGGAATAGGGAGCCATTCAAAATGCAGTTGTAAGAAACCAAGACCTAGAACACAAAAGATAAACATTTAATATTAAAGAGCTAATTTCAATGTAAACCAATTGCAGTCATATATACAAACAGTTTTCAAATCAAATCTAATTTTACTGCAAATTCCCAACTCTCTGTCGTTTCGCATATGTTAAATAAGGCGCTTTTCCGTAGCACCAACCCGACTACCACTGCCTAGGTGGAGAGACAAGACTTTGCCTCTAGCTGCCAGACGGCTCGGAAGCCCAATGTGTGATGCAAATTGAACATCGTCAGGCGGGGAATGACTGATTTCATTGCGCTCTAGCGACTCCCTCCAGCACCTCCACAGATAACTGAGGTTGTCAAGTGAGGGAGAATGCCCTTGCCCCCTCACGAGAACAGAGGCACCCATGTGACTTGCTGGTTCGAATAGCAGTGTGTAAAGAAAATGTGTTCAAAAAGCAAGATGTAGAAAGCAGATGCCTGTAATGAAAAAAGCTAGTCGCAATCTTCAACCCTGCCAACACTCTACTAGATATGTCATGGAAGGTAATATTTTTTAAGGGGTGAAAAAATAAAATGCAATAAAATTCAAAACGACATTACTGATTGTCATTGTCAGGCGAAAAAGACATACTGGAGGCATTTTCGGGTAGCACATTACTGCCACCTGCTGGCCAAAAGCTCAACTCAACATACTGCTCTGTACATCAAAGCATTATCCACACTGATTATAAATGTGTATAAATGGCATAACGGGCCATTTGAAATCGGATAAGACCTAATGTCACCCTATTCCCTTCACAAGGCATTACTCTGACAAGCAAATATAGCCTATATTCTCCGGGAGACCTAGACATAGGAGTCTATTATTTACAGGGCCGCTAAGCAAAACAGCCAACCAACGGGCTTCAGTGAAAATTACAATCTCTATTTTCTGATCTAGCTGGTAAAGGATTAAATTCAGGTACCCAGAGTGTCTTTCTCCTCCTCCACGGTGGCATTGACCCTCCGGGCCACATTGGCCACAGCCTCAGCCATTATGCTAGTTTTGTGTTTCTCACCTGTGGGTAAAGATGTACAGAGGAGTACTTGGGATAATTTGAAATACATTTTCAAACCATGAAAGTAACATTTTCTTTATATAGTATTAATTACCGTAATCAGGTTAACAAATGTTAGCAAACAAGTTTGTCTTTCATGTCACTTGGCAGTGCAGAGGAAATCTATTTTTAACATGTTAACTGTTCATGCATATACGTTCGCAACTTTGTGTCAATAATTACAATAATGTAACGTGGTATCGTTAATATATCAGCCAGCACTGGAACATAATATCCTCTCCGTCCACATATAAAGGGCATGGAATAGCTAGAAGTAATTAAGCCTTTAAATCAAAGCCTAATCAAGCCTAACCACTGATTTCTATATGACATTAGCCCATATTACGTTATTTGAACCAACTTACCTTTAACTGCTGGTGACAGCTGCAAATGGAAGAAACTCAATGCAAGCTCAGTGTCCAATCAGAGCCATTCATTCTCAAACAACCATCGTCAAATTTGGATGCAGTATTTTTAGCCAGAGGATACAATAAGTTAAAGGCGATCAAACCACAATTCAGATGACCTTTTCCAAGTGTTGAAATCAATCCAACTAACTGCTGGACATTAGCTCCAAAAGCGTTTCGTTGGGGTTTTGAATTTAATACACTATTTTAGTATCCTGCTTTCATCAAGTTATCTTGCTTCTTCTATAGTACAAGCTACCGTATTGACGGCGTTCAAATACGCGCTAGAAAGTTGCAGTGATTGCTGAGAGTACTTCGGATCTAAATTCTGCCCATACGTTACCCAAAACTGATCTTTATGAATATCAGACTCTAACTAGTGTTACCTTGTTTTAAGCCGGGTATTCAAAGGATGTTGTAATATCAACGCAGTTACACGCAACGTTATAAGACTCGGTATATTAATAGGTTATAAACGAACATGTACATGTCGAGAAAATAAAATAAAAGACAGCAGAGTATATTATCAAAATCTAGTACATGCTGATTTTTTTTAATTACATAATAACTGTAAAAATGAAGTTCGGAATGTATCCTACCTTAGTATCCTGGATAGGGCCACTGTATGGCCCGCTAAAATAATTCTGCACTGCCACAACCACCGTTCCAGAAATCCCCAGATTGGCCAGACCCATTCAGAATGGGTTCCTGAATGGGTCTAAAGACAATAGTAATATTATGTACCGCATTGAGGTCACTTCTCTCATGATGAATAACCTGCATTGTAAATAAGGCCAGCAGATGTAGTTGTCATCTCATTTCGTTCTTGTGAAGTAGGCAATTAATAGCACAGAAAAAAGCCTAAATTTCACATACTTTTCCGGCATTTTTTTGTGATTTTGAAAAGGAACTAAAAGATGATGGCTTTCTTAAACTGAAATTCCATCCACCTTTGTCATGGATTGTTTGTTTTGTGTCAGTAATGCGTTATGGTGTGCTACAATGTCTTTTACAATACTGTGGTGTTTCAGGTAAATGAGCCAACATTCCAGAATGGTGCATTGCTGTCAACTCTGAGAACTCCAGAACCTCAAAACACATAGAATTCAAGTGAATGAATAGAATGAATTCATTATATTTCTCTGATTATTTCACCTGCATGCACTGAGTTCCCAACTGTTGATTCTAGTAAATTATTGTATCACAGTTTTCATAGATCAATAACATACTCATTGAATGAATATCATGACAACTACACCCTACAAAATACATGTTCTTTAATCAGCAAAAAAATATTTCTACGATATCAAACATAGTGTATTTATGATGAAATCCCTGTTAAACAGATAGCAATAAATAAACATAAATACCTCAGCTTTATTTAACTATTATTTACAATAAATATATTATACATCGGTCACACCAGCAGGTGTAGATTATTAACAGTGCTTGAATATTCAATAACATCACATTTGCTTAGGACTTCAAATTAGTAGGCAGACATTGGCAGGTACTCTTACTAATTTCCAAAATCCAAGGCACTCACTTCCAGAGAGTAAAGACATTCTCTCCAAACATACAGGACATCTGCCACGTCTTGAGGAGTGCACAGTCACAATATTCAAAGAGCTTTCACAAAGTGTTTTTATTTCATCCGTTTTCATCTGTCTTGCACAGATTCTTGGACAACAATTCTGTTGGTGAAACTCCACCCTGACGTTCGGCGCCTGCATTGTCTTGGTTCCAGTGTCCAGATGAGAGGGGGCTAGTTACCAGCAGCTTTGTCTTTGCTCAATGCCGTTTCTTTACCCAAAGTGGGGAGGTAGGAAGGCTGTGACAGAAGCTACTGGCAGCCACATTCATCCACGATCATATCCTCGTGATGCCGAAGCAGCAGCTCTCCGTTTTCGTAATACAACATGCTGAGGGGACTCATCTTGGTGGGGGCACAGCAGGCGGAGGGTACCCGCTCAGCGTGATAATGTTTCAGAAGACTCTGGAAGAAAAAAGACACAGCAGGAAAAATCTGTGAACATGTATGTCTCAGCAACTTCAAATAGGCATGAAGCAATCAGCGAATGGTAAAATAAACAATGTGCAGTACAGAGGAATCTGAGTGCGAAGAATTTCAATAGATGGAGTCTCCTGGCGTTTGGGGAAAATGTCATAGAAACATGTTGTAACTTACCTGCATATAAGCGTGGTTCGTTGGGTTCAGGTTTTCCCCCACAGGGCTTGGACAGGTCCCCTCACACCGATGTGCATTATACCTTTTGGGAAAGACGATCCATGATCCCCAGCCAATCAGACTGAAGTCTACATGCATGTCAACTTTTCGACAGAGGGACAGGTCAATCTCATTGGTTCCCTTGGACACCTCTGGGCGTCTCACTGTCGGTTGATCGCTCTGGCTTGACGAGTGCCCACGTTTGCTTCTGTGCCTCTTTGGCCTGAGGACATTCTTGGGCTCAGTCCCGGTCAGGAACTTGGACTGCTCTGCAATGTGGAGGAGGCTAGCCTTGACCTGGGAGCCTTCCTCCAACCCTGTGTGAGAGAAGACCACCAGCAAGGCCCTGTTGCTTAGCCTTTGCTCCATTTTAGACCCAAATGACTGGACAGGGTTGGGGTAGGACAGACCCCGCTTTGGTCCATTGGTCCTGGAGGGCCTGGAGACTCGTTTCTGGTCCAGCCAGTTCAGCAGAGGACTGGTCAGGTTGTAAACATTCCAGTGCTGAGACGAGGTGATCACGGAGGAGGCTGAGAGCTGTCCTACTAGCTGATGTTCTCGGCAGGTCTGCTCTGCCAGGCCGCATGGGTAGTCGTGGTGATGGTAGATCTCCACGGTAACGTTGGAAACCATCATTGCCCGGGGAAACCTGAACCTGACTTCCGCTGCTTGGATCTGGTCATCGGCCAATAAGGTATTCAGGTCAAAGGTCGCAATCCAGCGCCTGTGACTGTGAGACAAAGCTAATGAAGAATGGAACAAACATATTGTTTAAAATTAGTACTGACTTGGTTTCTGAACATGACAATCTGGTCTGGGCTAATGTTAATAAAAGCATTGTTTATCATCCCATATGCCTTTACGCAAACATACATCCAAGTTGTGTGAATCCATCTAAAACACAACACATTTAATTTTATTTCAATGGGAGTGGACACTCCCGCTATTTAAAACCGTTTTTAGAAAGCTTTTATTGCCAGTTAGAATTATAGGGAGAGAGGTGAATTGGATGTGTAGGTAGAGATGGATTTTATAACCTGGCAGTGCCCACATGAGCCAGGAGTGTCACCACTGGAACAGGAGTATTACCACTGGACCAGGAGTATCACCACTGGACCAGGGGTGTCACCATTTGACCAGGAGTATCACCACTGGACCAGGAGTATTACCACTGGACCAGGAGTATCACCAATGGACAGGAGTATTACCACTGGACCAGGAGTATCACCACTGGACCAGGAGTATCACCAATGGACCAGGAGCATTACCACTGGACCTGGGGTGTCACCATTGGACCAGGAGTGTCACCACTGGACCAGGAGTATTACCACTGGACCATGGATACACACAAAATGCAATGTTATAATCTTTGAGTTGGGACCTGTTTTTTATTTACAATGATCTGCAATTATTATATTTGTTAACCATCTCTGTTAAAATGTGTTTTAAATATCTACTAAGGGCTAGCTACTGTGTATTATAATAATGAATGTTTATTGTTTTTACAAGTTCTTAGGACCATTGAACTCCATGAACAAACAGCTAGTTTAGCAATACACGTTCTATTCAAATCCTGAAGAGCAATCCAGGCAGGTTTAGCATACTGGTTGTTTTACATCTACGTGGTCACAATGAAAGTTGCTTGTATTCAAAGACAAAATTGTTTTAATATTGTTGAAGTAATAATTGTTGGAACTAGGAAAAGCATGTTTGAGCTTTGAACTAGGAAAGCGTGTTTAAACTTGTTTGTAAATAGAAACGCCGATTATGCTTTTCAATGCAGCTAGGCAACTAGATTTTGGATTAATGTACTGTTGGGCTGGGGAGAACACCACCATGTGTGAATTAGGATTTGATTTGAGGAACAAACATGAACAATAACGCGAGGTGTGGTAAGTAATTAATCAACAAGATTAAGGTATTGTAATGGTCCAATATGGACTAACGTATCGTTGCTATTCATGGATGGTCTATCTGTTGATTAAAGGTGCCAAAACCCTAACATCTACACTCCTGTAGCCGAGATGAGATGGGTCTATTTTGCTCAGTCAATTCAAACGCCAAGTCTGATTTGATGACCAGGGTGACATAAGATTTAAGATTAAGGATAACCGGACTACCGAGGGGAGGATGAGTCCAGGCCTAATCCACTCAAAGCAAACACCGGATCGAAACCAATCATTTAACACGTCCTTAGCTCGGCTTCCGCATATCCTCCATTCAAACAAATAGGTAACAACTATGACACCTAGCAGTGATGTTAAATTAGATTCAGTAGTGTTGGATCCGAGCGCCCGGAGAGGAGTCGGTGGAACATGTTAACGTGTTGTTAAAATCCCGCCATGACCCGAGATGTGGGCCAAGACCACCCCACTAATCTAATCAAGAGACGTGTGAAAAGAACTGAGCGGTTTTGTTGATTTGGGTTAACAACAGATTTGAATAGGCATGTCTGGCAACAATTCTAATCAACATCTCCCTTTTAAAGAAAAAGCGAGGTTTGCTTTGAGAATTAGGATAAAAACCAGCCTTTTCACGCGCTGATCCTTGTACGGTGATTCTATGAGGTTATTCAGCCGGCAAATTTATGTGGATTGGAGCGCTTTAAAATCGTCTGGCACAGAGATTTGACAGCTACTGTGGTGTGCTCAACAAAAGCAGTACATCTTTTTAATATCTTAACCTTATTTGAAGGGAGAAATCAAAGAGCACTATAATAGCCTCAAAGAAACCTTTTTTTACTGGGCTGGAAGTAGCCTATAGCCTAGGCCTCGAAGAACATACACTATTTTCTTAAAAGCCTTAAACAGAATAGTTTTAAATTTATGTTTTTTTAACCAACTATTTTACACCCAATTCATATAGTGGTAAGGTAGCCTATATAGTCACTTTGCCGGATAAACAAAAACTTACTTTTTGCCATCACGCTCTTGACTGTGTCTGCTTGCTTTACGGTGGAATGGTCCGTTACATCCGTAGGCCGAGTGCGATTAGATTTGTAATTCCGGTAAAGGTGTATCATATAGGTCGGTGCCAGATTATGGTATCCAGGTAAACGGTGTTCCACGGCAAAACTCCGTGATATTCCGTGATAAACGCCATCTCTAGATCGGTGCATTCCTTGAGCCAGCAGCATGAGCAGAGATGCATGTAGAGCTACACCTAGAGCTCCAAATGAATGCATGTTGACTGGATCAGATTGGATGACAGATTCCTCCCAGAGTTGAGATAAGCTCGGCTTTTATACCCTCTCCCGCGCCATGCATATTTAACAAGTAGTCGTGAACATTAAAGGAAATTGGCATGCGTCTTCAAGGCTTGTGACATGACAGGTCATCATCCATTGACTTGTTAATGCGCTGCTCAAACCAATGAAAGGATGAGGTACGCGTTCACAACAAGAAGTGAGTGTTCAACCTTAACATAACCAAACACCTCTCTCAAGTCAGCTTCAACCGTTACAGCTCAACGTTAACTTTTTTTATGAAAAAGCTTTTATGTCCAGTCAATCATTTTGATTACTGTAGACTGTGATTTCGGTTTGATAAGTCAACTCATTTTGGTTTCTACTAGTAAATGTGGTTCTAACTGAAATTAGCAAACACGAACTATCACTTATTTACATATTTACATCCACCATGAGCACTATTGCTATAAACATTAGGCCTAATGGTTTCTCCTGTCATGTGTTTAGGCAAGTTACCTTTTAGTTGGCCTTTTTCTTGAGATTAGGTAATGCAATTATACTTGGTCTGTCAGGACAAATGAATTATTAATAATGTTTTTCCCCATGAGTTGTGGTGCCCTTTGGAGTTTCATGGCATGCCGGCGAGACCACTGAGTCCTGTGGCTTGGTGCAGAAACGGTGAGGATGGACGATCTACGGAGGAAAACCATTCCACTCAGCGCGCATGCTCCGCCCCTTCTTTTATTCAGATAGTGGAAATCCTTTCCTCCGAAAATCTTCAAGAAAGGACTGTATAGGGAAAGACAAATACGTGGTAGAAACGATTCCTAAATAAAACACAAGCCGCTGCGTTACATCGATTTTCATTTGGATATTGAAACACCAGACAAATGAGGGATTTTGGGGGAATGAACTTTTCTTCCATGTGAAATGGTGAGTAAAGTTTACAGTCCTCGCTCGTTTCCCGTGTCCACGCACACATTGGTAGGCTACACGGTAAAAGATTGGTCATTCTTGTTTGTGTCTATGCGGACGTTTAGCCTATACGCGAAATGTGTGTTTGGTAAGCTCAGTCAGTACATCACCACGTTGCACCGCTGCGTCGATGTTTAACATCGACTGGAATAAAATGTTAAGTGTGTTAGGAAGGCTTTGAAGTTGCAATAGTGGCATGTGGTTGGATTGGCTACAGGCTTGGCATGCCCCCCCTCCATGCCTCCTCAAGTCTTGATCCCGTGAAATTGTTCCACAGATTAAAATGCGTAACTATTTCACAGCATTGAAATCTACGTCCAATAATGTTCTTGTAAATAAACAAGTCTGAGGCTCTTAATAATATGAAGAATCATGAACGAATGAAAATGAGAAATGTTAATTGTCTAATATGTGTGTAATATGCAAATGATAATAACTTTAATGAGCTAAATTATTATTAGCGCTTTTGCACTTTAAAGCGAGCTGTTGAGGTGTTTCACACCTCGTGGCCCGGTTCCAGTACAAATACACGGTCAGTCGGTATATTACTATGCGATCTATCCTCTATTAGTTAGGAACATTTATGCAAATCGAGCACTTTGATGTGGATGGCGATTAAATGTCCTTTAAGGGGGATGGCCTTTTAAACCCCATTTGACCCCAATATAGTGATGCCAAAATTACCAACTAAGCACATCAAATGAAGCAAGATCCATTGTGTCATGTCCATTACTCTGCCCGTGCACAGAAACTAGGCTAAAGCTACAGGCACGGGCTTGTATATTTATAATCCTGTCAAACTTTAAACGCAAAAGGATTATGAAGATCAATCAGGCCATCAGGACATATTGATACTGTTGTCGTTACCACACCCGGTTCTGCCATCAAAGCAATGGATCCATATTGCAGTAAAAGAATTGCAACCCAAATCGGACCTGACCTACTCCAATAGGGGCCTGTTGGGATGTATTATATACATGGCACACCGTTTGGTAACCAAGCAACCATTCCCTCGGTTGTCGCCAAAAGTGCACTACTTTGTTGAATAAGACCCCATAGATCCTGATCAAAAGCACTGCACTTATAGGTTTCCATTTGAGGCTCCTACACTTTTGCTTAGTAAAACAGGCTTTTGATGGGGATAAGAGTCCTTTACAACCGCCCGTGAGGATGCGAGGACGTAGTATATTCCAGCCGTGAATCACGTTTAATTGTAGATGATTGTTGTGGCCATTGTTGAACATCCAATTACCCGTCGCAAGTGCTGGGTGACTCATCGCAGGTGCTCGATATAACTGTCTGTGTTTCGGTGGTTACATGAGGCTGTGCCTTAATACAAGAACATTGTCTTCTGAGGAAATCTAGACTAGGTCCATCCATTTTCACTCCCATGTCATTTTATTACTTAGTTTTTTTGCTGATGTGCTTGCCCATCATGGATTGCTAATGCGTTTTAGGGTTTTTCATTTGATGTACAGGCCAAGGTTGTGCAATGGTTCTTTTTTGCCACCAGGGGTCACAACAATAGATTTAACGTTTCATGTTCAAATCTGCTCACATTTGAGAAAATGCTGTACTTAGGAAGAATAATTAGGAAATAAGTATGGGCACATTACACTTGTGACATGGGGACAAATTTGTCTCTAAGTTGTTTGCCCTCACTAGTCTTAACATATCATCCCCTGTTCAAGTGTATTCGGCGTCCTATCCATTCCATGCGTATCGGTGTTTTGTTCTGTTCTGCTTTGGGTCTGTGAACCAGAACCTTGTTCTTTGTCTACTGTTTCCCTGTCTGTAATTCTGTATCTACATTCTTGTCCGGATGTGGAGGCTTTGCATAGTTCTGTGGACAAAGTGTGCTGTATAAACACAGGTGTCAGTTCCCTGCCACCGAGGAGAATGAACTGAGAATCCCTGTCCGGAAAAAGGATGGAGAGATGAATAGATGAAGGGAGGGGATCATTGTGTTAGTATATAGACGGATGTTAGACATAGGGACATCGGCCGAGGCCGGTCTCGGAACAGGAACCAGTGATATTATCCTGATTTGTCTGGTTCTGTTTTGGGGCGGGGGGGCTCAGGGAAGGGAATGCCGTCATAACCCAACATGGAATGTGTACTGTTCCATTTTCTCAGCTCCAAGTTATCTTCCGCTCCTATGAAAGGAGATGGATATTAGGGGCAGGGCTTAATTTTACGGTGAACACTATCCACAAGGGCTTCATTAAAACAAACAGTGTGCAATGACATGTTAAGTCGTGGGTGTAGTTGGTGTAAGTCAACAGATCCAACACGATACCTTCACGTACAGCCACAACAAAGGGGTGTAGTACACAACTTTGCAACTCCACAACTTTGCTTCTACATCACTAGAATGTAACACTCTTTGCAGTATTTATCTTCTAAAATAAATGGTTACTCACTGACTCCAGAAAGACATTTGTCCTTTATTAGGGTGTTGCAAGAACTTCTTTAACATCAAAGGCCTCTTTCCTTCTATGCAACAGCAGGAAGGAACAGGTGTGGCAAAACAGTGCAGTCAAAGTGAAGTTCATATCATGATGTAAATACTCTCCACTGAATCGCAGCTGACTGTGGTTAAAGCGAACTGAGAGATGCTAGCGAGAGATGGCTAAGTTAACTCGTATCTCAAGGGACAGGGAAACAGTGTTTAAGAAAATACTTGGTATTTCGATTTGGTAATTTGATAGACCCCCCCCCCCACACACACACAAACACACACACACACACAAACACACACACTCTACACACAAAGACACACACTCTGCACACCCCTAGCATGCAGCTCAATCTGTAGCCACAGTGCTAAGCCTGCTCCTATTTGCTCAGCTGTAAGTCCGTTTGCCCTCTGAGGTGGCGTGCGTTAATTGCTAATGAATGAAGTAATTAGTACATTATTCTGAATTACGTGACAACAATAATGTCCTGTTTACCTCCTTGCTGGGTACTGTGATTACCCATCTCCCTTGGAGACTCGTGGAGTGTGTACGCGTGCGTGCGTGTGTGTGTGTCTCATTACACAGGGAAGGCCTTTTCTGATGGACCTCGAGCCTCATAACAACCCTGTGGCAGCGATGTCTGAGCCGTGTTCACGGGCCGACAGTACGTGGCCTTTAAGTTGCAGGCCTGCGTAAGTCAGGTCACACTCCATATCAGCTGTCACGCGAAGCAGCTAGCCTGGTTCTGCTCCGTGTCGGAAGTGGGAGGTGTTAGCTGTGTCGCTGCATGCAGGTGGTAAATATGTTGATTCGTGGGCTGAATTAAAGTGAAATCTGTGTCTTTGAGTGAAAGTGTGTGTCTTAAAGTAAAAGTGTGTGTCTGTGTGAGCCTTCAGTCATACATTAACAGCGAGGGTGACTTTTGGAAACGTCGTCCCTGGATGCATGGCGTCGTTGCCGCGTGGATTTGCGGCGGGCGTGATCTCTTCTTGCCACAGAGGTCATTTCGTTTCAGTTCAAACGTTAGAGAGACCTCTGGCAGGTTCTGTCCGTCTGTGCCGTGTAGGAGGCATGCCGTTGCCAGGAGCCCAAGCTGGTGATTACATGGTGTTCCGCCTGAGGAGTGAGGCACTCCGGGTCCGCCCCCACATCCTATTCACACACACACACACACCCACACACACACCCACTGTCACCAAGCCGTCCGTTCTTGCGCTGTTTTTCATTTGTCGCGTCTTGTATGACTCTCTTTCTCACTCTTTCTCCCTCTCTCCCTCCTGCTCCGTCTCTGTATCGGCTGCCTGACCGCCGTGCCGCTCTCCTCGGCATCCTGACTGACTCCGTCATTGACTCATCCCGTGCGCTCGTTATGAGGAGGCGTTAATGATGTGAGACCGTTTGCTGTAGCACTAGAGCCGGACAGACAGAGCAGACTGAGCCTTAGCAAACAAACAAACAGGGGGACGGACACGTTAAACCACTGGGCAAACGGCGAGCCTCACCAACCGCGGACAGAGACGCAAGCGGAACAGAGCTTTCCAGAGCCAAGCAGAGGGAAGGACGTCTGTCTGATTGAGACAGAGAGCGGCTGTTGCTCTTGTTTTTATTGTCTGCAGTCTTAAAACCTCCCTGGATGGTGTGTAGCAGCAGGAAACAGTGTCAGGTACAGAAAAGGCATTTTATTCTCTGTCTCTCCTTGATTTTGCAGTACAAGACTACTTCAGAGAGAACCAGAGAACTTCATGGAAATAGTTCTGTATATTTATTTCAGGTTTCTCCTTCTTTTTTTATTGTCAAAGGGAGTTGTTGCCTGCCTCATGTCATCAGTATGTGAATGATGGCCGGGGAGACTGAGATCCCATGCCATGCGGTGAACACCATCTTATAATTTCAATTGTCAGGGTTGACTGTGATGTTTTCATGACACGCCGGTTACTTGGAAATGTATGAACGCACGAACACGCACTTCCAAGTATTGAAACCCGCCCGTCTGCGTTTCAGGGTGAAGGATTTGCTTTCATACTACGGCACACAAACATAACTGTGGTAGTCACTCGAACCCAGCACTGACCCCTAGACTACGGAGATCTGGTAACAGAACGGAGGGTTACTAATGGATCATCGTGTCTGTGTGTTCTCCCTCTATCCTCGGCCAGTTATTTAGGCTCATTACTTCACCACTGTGCTATTTTGGCACATTTTAGTGGGTTTCTAGGTTGTCCTCATCACAGGTTCTGAGCCCGATGTGCTGGGAGGCATTCCAAGTTGATGGTAACTTGTGTCTGGGCGTCTCTAAATAGGTTTTGAAACAAAGCAAGAGCAGCAGAAGTATAGCAAATCACCGATAGAGTAGTGAGGCAACTGGCTGTTGGTATTAAATTGCATGCTAAACAGACTGTCTTCTTAATAGTCTCCGAGGGGATGGTTAAAGTTGTGTTGGGTTTAGAGGCAATTCTGTAGCTGAAGTCTGGGTTGCAGCTCCCGGTTGTGACATTAAATCTTGCCCAGTGTGCTCATGGTGCCGACAGCACATTGTGGCCAGAAACATTCCCTGGGGTTTCAGAAACATCTAGGCCACATTACTTCAGCCTTAAAATCATAGGGGGATTATAACATTTCCATCCTGAAATAAAATAAATTACACGGCACCATTTTAAAAATAGTTTTACAGTTCCTTTTTAACGGATCTACTCTTTGGCTAAGGAGTGTCAGGCGCAAATGTCACCCTATCTCCTAGGCAACGCGCTGCACTGGTCGAAAATAGTGCACTACGTAGGGGAGTAGGATGCCGTTTGTTACGGGACGATGTGAAAGAGCGGAAATAATGCAAGGAGTGCTAGTCCCGCGATTTGTGTAATCACTTTTCACGATTTGTGTAATCACGATTTGAGACTTGTGTCACTTCAGTAAACGTGCAGGGCTTAAAAATGCCATTTGCCCTCGGAAACGGCAGTGCGGTACAAACACGTTATTTTGCCTTTTTTTAATCTGGTGAAAACCACTGTGGCTTGCCATTCCAGTTGGTTTGTTTAAGAAAACGGTGGAGTACACGGTGTCACTATACCCAGAAACGTTTTTTAAGCCTACATGAACGTCTGCTTTGCAGTCCTTTATCGGGGAGCAGGATTTTCTTAAAAGCGTGTGAAGTCAGTGTGGTACTTCTATCCTTTAATTTTTCTATAATTGTAAGTTTTTCTTTTGTGTTAAATGTGTACCTCAGATGTTTCGGTGTGTGTAGGAAGGAAGCCAAAAACCTTCATTCACATCCTTCCTCCCACATACCCTCTGTGGCAAAGCATCCTCCGCTGCAGTTACTGACATCAATCCAGGCTGTTTTGGATATTCTAATCAGTGTTGTTTTTTTTTTTAAAACATTGCCCTTGCACACTCTGTTGTCCTCATGTCTCTTCCTGTTTCAACAGCCCCCTCCTCCTTATAAACATCACAGAGCACATTTGCTTTGTAAGAAAAAACAAAAAACTCAAATATCCTACATTTACATGTGACAGTTGCACAACACAATGCTTGCTAAAACCTCGGGGGAAACACATTTGTGTGTGTGTGTGTGTTAGAGGAAGCACTGAGCTAATTTCCGTGGCAACGCCGGCAGTAGTAGTGACCCGATGTCCTATATAGTAACACTTCTGTTTGACCCCTGGCCTCTGTAAGGAATGGCACCGTGACGCAGCATAGGAACTTTAACAGACCTTAACAGACCTTCTCAGATTACAGGTCTCAGATCAGCACCCTGTACTGTGCACTCCTGAAAATAACCCTCATCCAAAGTAGTCCATGGTATCAAATAGGGGGCCATTGGATACACAGGGGCCCCTCTCCACGTCCTCAGCCTCTAACTGTTTCCTGTCAAGGTGTGCAGGCTTTTCCTCTTCTCCTTAAATGTGTTGATGGATAACGTGGCCCTGAAACAGGAAATACCCTCCGTAGGTATCTGCAAAAGCACTTTTGACAATTGCAGATGTGAAAACGACTTCATAAATTCCCTCAAGTATTGTGACAATTAGGCATTTTGTCTTCTTTTGGCTGTATACTTCAAAATGTTGGATTTTAAGTTAAACATACTATGATATTAATGTATATACCCTTAGTTTTAATTTGATAGTATTTGTATACAAGATAGTTTCACCATTCAGATGTGACAGTAGTTTCTATACAAAGTACCCCTATTTTAGGGCACCACAAAAGGTGTCAATGATGGAGTCATTGGAAGCCTGTATGAGGCCAAAAATTTGGCTAATCAAAAAAACGGCAGTTTGGAACATCAATAAAAAGAAAGCAGTGGTGTTGATCAAAGTGGATGATCAAAGAATCAACCTCACCATAATCAAGAAAAGACCCAAACAGCTGATCAGTGACACACCAGGAGGTTGGCGTGGATGAGTCTGTGAGTGCAGTCAGCAGAAGGCTTCAGCAGCAGAACTGCAGAGGCCACACTGCAAGTAGTACAAACAATTACAGTTTCATAAAATGTATTTTGGACCGGCACAATGAAGATTAACATGTATGTGAGGGATGACAACAGGAAAGTATGGAGAAAAAAAAAAACAAGTTCCACAGCATACCACCTCATCTGGGCATGTATTTCCTTCCCTGGAACTTGCTCACTTGTCTTCATTGACGATGTAACTGTATGCAATTATTTAGTGTAGGGAAACGTTTTGTCTGCTGAAGTACCCGCGGATGCCTCTAAACTCCTTGGAATGAGCGTTTTCATACAGAAATACAACGATGACATCATACTCCATTAGCAACTAGAGAGTTTTTCAGGGCCAAGAAGTGTGAAGTTGTTGACTGGCTAAAGTCAATCTCCAGTTTAATCCAGTTGATCCACTGAAGATGTACAGGCCTGGCAGGTCATCCCCAAAGGAGATACCCAGTGTCTAGTGGGGTGGATGGGTCTCAGACATATTAACAGGAAGTTATTGCATATTGGCTTTGCGACCAAATACTCAACACTAGAGCTTAATTTGTTCATGAATCTGTCCCAATAACTTTGGTATGCTAAAATAGGGGGACTGCCTGTACAAAGTATTGTCTGTCATAAGTGGTAAAACCACTGATTTAACCTTTTACCACATCGTAATAGTATGACTTAAAATATAACAATGTGGAGCCAAAAATAGAAAAAAAGCTTCACTGATGCAGTTATTATTGGACAGCCTCTCAGAAAACAGCCTCTCAGATGCAGGCTCTCAGAAAACAACCTCTCAGATGCAGCCTCTCAGTCGCAGCCTCTCAGAGAACAGCCTCTCAGAAAACAGCCTTTCAGACGCAGCCTCTCAGCTATCCCTGGCCGGCATCCCTCTATGCCATCTTTAAACCTCTAACGGCTTAGCGTCAGTCCAGCTCTCAGCGTCAGTCCAGCTCTCAGCGTCAGCGTCAGCCCAGCTCTCAGCGTCAGTCCAGCTCTCAGCGTCAGTCCAGCTCTCAGCGTCAGTCCAGCTCTCAGCATCAGTCATTGAGGGAATGTTGCCGTTAAGTTGGATTAGAGCTTCTTCAGCGTCTGCGTTCTGTGTCGTGTCCCGCGGCAGCAGCTAAGTGCAAACGCAGCGATTCCTCTGGGGGTTTGTTCTGCCTTATGATTTGACGTCCTGTACTGGAAGAGTTAGTGGACACCTGGTGCTGTTCTCGACAAGTTTAATGTTTTTCCGAGCATCCTCGGCCAATTGGGCCCCGCTGTCTACTTCGTCGTGGCCACGTCAAAGCCTTGTGTCCTTGGACTTGTCAGACGCGCTTCAGAGAGACATATGATGATGGAATCCTCCGGGCTACCTGCTTCAGAAACTCATCAAGATGCTGATCAGACAGCATGAGTATTGCACAGGTGTGCCTTAGGCTGGCCACAATAAAAGGCCACTCAAAAATGTGCAGTTCCATCACACAGCACAATGCCACAGATGTCGCAAGTTTTAAGGGAGCGTGCAATTTGCATGCTGACTGAAAGAATGTCCACCAGAGCTGTTGCCCGTGAATTGAATGTTCATTTCTCTACCATAAGCTGTCTCCAAAGGCGTTTCAGAGAATTTGGCAGTACATCCAACCGGCCTCACAACCGCAGACCACGTGTAACCACACCAGCCCAGGACCTCCACATCCAGCATCTTCACCTCCAAGATCGTCTGAGACCAGCCCAACAATCGGTTAGCATGCAAAGGAGATGTGTTGCACTGCGTGAGGCAAATGGTGGTCACACCAGATACTGACTGGTTTTCAGAACCCCCCGGACGCCCCCAATACAGTGAAACTGCACATTTTCGAATGGCCTTTTATTGTGGCCAGCCTAAGGCACATCTGTGCAATACTCATGCTGTCTGATCAGCATCTTGATGTGCCACACCTGTGAGGTGGATGGATTATCTCAGCAAAGGAGAAGTGCACACTAACACAGATTTAGACAGATTTGTGAACAATATTTGAGAGAAATAGGCCTTTTGTGTACATAGAGAAAGTCTTAGATCTTTGAGTTCAGCTCATGATAAATGGGGGCAAAAACAAAAGTGTTGCGTTTATAATTTTGTTCAGTGTACTTAGAAAATGAAATCCTTCTTTTACCCTCTGCTTCACTGGCTAATCCTTTCCCAATTTTATACTATGTAGGTGTGTATAACTTAGTGATGATATTTTCTGAATATCTATTGACATGCCTTTCTTTGTCTTTCTTTATCGAGTTGGGCCAAACCCCCGTTCTGCGTTTGCCGCACAGTGATTTTTTAAACACACCGAACAGTGTTGGAAAGACGGGGAAGTTAGTCAAAGGGCACCGGGAAGGATTTGAACCCGTGCCGGCCCACGCTGCGATACCAGCCCGGTAGATCACCATGTCCTTACAGCAGCAGGGAAAATGTTCCGATATGCATCGTGTTATGGAACGACTCCACCAGCACCACCACCTCCTGAGTGTGAATGAGGGGCTGTCGCTTTTTGCTCTGAATACTTCCTTACATCAGCCGACTGAGGCAGACCTGCCATCAGAAGACAGTGTAGTAGGGTGTTTGTATCCTTCCTCTTATTTACAAGGATGAGGAGTCACACCAGGGTCCTGACAGATACATCCTGCAGCTGCATACTCCTTCCTGTCTCTCTCTCTCTGTCTGTCTGTCTCTGTCTGTCTGTCTGTCTCTCTCTGTCTCTCTCTCAGTCTCTCTCTCTGTCTGTCTCTGTCTGTCTGTCTCTCTCTGTCTCTCTCTCAGTCTCTCTGTCTGTCTCTCTCTGTCTCTCTCTCTCTCTGTCTGTCTCTCTCTCTCTGTCTCTCTCTGTCTGTCTGTCTCTCTCTGTCTGTCTCTCTCTCTCTCTGTCTGTCTCTCTCTGTCTCTCTCTTTCTCTGTCTGTCTCTCTGTCTCTGTCTCTTTGTCTCTCTCTGTCTGTCTCTGTCTCTCTCTCTCTCTGTCTCTCTCGGTCTCTTTCTCTCTGTCTCTGCCTCTCTCTCCCTCTGTCTTTCTCTTTGCAGTTCGCTTTCTGTCTGTCTCTGGTGTTTTAAGAAACCTTTTTTTTGTCTCTATCTACATGTCACCATATCCCTGTCTGTGTCGATCCCGCTGTTTTTGTCTCTCTGTATCTGTCTGTCTGTTTCTCTTGTGTCTGTCTGTCTGTTTCTCTGTGTGTGTCTGTTCGTGTCACTGTATCTGTATGTCTGTCTCTCCGTATCTGTCTGTCCGTCTCTCTGTATCTGTCCGTCTCTCTGCATCTGTCTGTTTGTCTCTGTGTCTGTCTGTCTCTAGGTATCTGTCTGTCTGTTTCTCTGTGTCTGTCTCTATGTGTCTGTCTGTCTGTTTCTGTGTGTCTGTCTCTGTCTGCTGCATGTAGAAACCTTTTGTCCGCATAAAAGAGCTTCTACAGGGAAGCTGGGACACTGGCAGAATTTAAATAGGCTTGTCCCTCTCTGAAAGGCCTGACACTGTCTGGCGGAAGGCCGGGTGATTGGAAGAGGGGAGTGGGGTGGCTGGTGAGGGAGGGAAGTCTCTTCAGCTTTCCTTGACCACGGTCTGGGTCTGCCTCAGTGTTTTCCTCCCTGTCGGACCATGTTGCCATGGCATGCTAAGCTGGTTGGCACTGGTGTTTTAAACGGTTCGTTGCTTCTGAATGACATCTGGTGTGACTGTCATTAGAGGCCGGTGCTCCACATTGCATTAGTGCGTCTTTGCCTTCAGACGTCGGGGTCTTTGAGAAGCTGTTTAGTTGTATGCAGCCAGACTGGTTGATCGACAGCGTTGCCAGGGAGATATGTGCGGGTGAAGATTATCTCCGTAAATTGTGACATGCAGTTTCGTTTGACTTCAAAGTTGCATTGTTTAAGTCATGTTTATAAAATAGTGAATACCGTCTTCAGACATGCTTGCTTCTCCCCCGGTGATTTTCATGGATTTAGAGGAAATTTGTGATTGGTTTCATGGGCTTTAAGCTGACAGGGCAGCAGTTGTTTCTCCCTACATGGGGACTAAATTATAGTTGACATAGAAATCTGCTGGAGCCCATGAGGTATCAAGAGCCACTGCTTTAGAATGGTGTGGTCTATTTTGTGGTCTACGCTTCAGAATGATGTGGTCTACTTTGTGGTCTACGCTTCAGAAAGATGTGGTGTGTTTTGTGGTCTACGCTTCAGAATGATGCGGTCTATTTTGTGGTCTATGCTACAAAATGATGTGGTCTACTTTGTCGTCTACGCTACAGAATGATGTGGTCTACCTAGTGGTCTACGCTACAGAATGATGTGGTCTTCTTTGTGGCCCACGCTTCAGAATGATGTGGTCTATATTGTGGTCTACGCTTGAGAATGATTTGGTCTACTTTTTGGTCTACGCTTCAGAATGATGTAGTCTACTTTGTGGTCTACGCTTCAGAATGATGTGGTCTACTTGGGCAAAACTCTAATAAATACTTTATCTAGGCAGCTATGAACGGTGGCATGACAATGTTCCTCCCCCCCTCTCCCTCTCTCTCTCTCTCTCCCTCTCTTTCTTCATCTGTCTCTTTCTCAGAAAATGTCAATTCAAGGAGACTCAAAGGAATTAATGAAACTGTTTGTTGCTGAATTCGCTGTCATTCACATGGTCGAAATCTTATAGAGAATAATTTAAGAATGCTTGGTTTGTCATGGAAGCGTTTTATTGGCTTTAGTGTACTGGGGAAGCCGGGCCAACATGGGACTATGCTGTGATTTTCTAGTGGATACTTGAATTCTGACAATCCGCGCTGTCAGTGGTTTACAAATCCCCTGTATGACCCATGGCCAACCATGGGTGTGTTAATGTCTGCCCATGTGTGTCAGGCTGTGCTGAAAAACAGCACAGTGTAAGTCAGTTGGAGGTCGTTTGGGATGCAAATGTTGTCCCGAATTACAATGTGACAGGCAGCCGTTCCTTGGCTCATGTTGAATGTCGCGTACGCACGTCTTCGTAGTACAACGCCGGTCCGAGACTCCTTCCTCGCGTCAGCCATGACGGTTCTGCTTATTTCTGCCGGGTTGTGTCTGTGAACTGGTAAGGAGTAGTGAGCTCCTGTCTGTCTGTCTGTCTGTCCACTACAGAGAGGGCCGCTGGGAACAGCGTGATCTGGCTGCCAGGTGTCTGCAGTGAGGACGGAGGGCAGTTTCCTGAATGGCAACCTATTTCCTGTGTAGGCCAAGAGCAAAGCTCCATTCCCTGGTTGAAAGTAGTGCGCTATGAAGGGAATAGGGTATCATTGGGGAAGGAGAAGAGACTGCCCCTGTCACATGGTAGCACAGGCAAACAGGCAAACAGACAGACAGACAGACAAGACAGGCAGACAGACAGGCAAACAGATAGGCAGGCAGACAGACATATACTTGGCTCTTGTACTGCATTTCTGACAAAAGCAGGTGGCGCAAACTAAGAACAAACTATAACGATATCTTAAAGGGCACCGTATTCCCTATATACTGTAGGGCCCTACTTTTGCAAAGGCAGTATGGCCCCTGGGTCAAAAGTAATGCACAATATAGGGATTAGTGTGTTCTTTTGGACGCCAACTCTGTTTCAGATTGTTCATGTCTATGTGAAAGCTTTGACTGTGAAAGTCTATGTTAGTGTGGCGTAGTACATAGTGTGTATCAAATGCTGTTTTCTTCTTGCTATAAAAATAGTTTCCAGAAAGCAGTTGTGTAACACAGAACACTGACCAGAAGATAGAAGATACAGTCACCTCGTCAACATATTCAACTACTCATTGTTTAACTGTCAACTAAGGTCTTTGGTGAAGGAAAATGTACTTACTATAACTGTCAGATGTTGTTTTTCCAAGACACCTTAAGAAGAATGCACTTATTGTAAGTTGCTCTGGATGAGAACGTCTGCAAAATGACTAAAATGTAATTGTAAAAATGTCAACGGCACACTTTGACAGCTTTACCGGTTACATGTTGTTTTAAACATGCTGTGAAGTGGGTGTCTGTTTAGTCTAGTTTGTTCAGGGAATTTGTATACCAAAGAAATACATTTTAGGCACTCGCTCACTGACTGACTGAGTGACTTTATAGAGTGGGCGGTCAGCCTGTGTTCAAAGGCAGGAGATCATAGAGAGAGAGAGAGACTCCGTTCTAGAGGGCTAGTCTTTGAGTTGGACTGGAGGGCAGGGCAGGCAACTCCATGATATCTGCTTTGGAGTGGATTTGTTGGAGTGGATTTGCTGGAGTGGATTTGTCGGAGTGTGTGTACGTGTGTGTGTGTGTGTGTGTGTGCACAAAGAGAGTGCTCTAGGTGTATGTGTGTTTGTCTCTGTGTCTGAGCGCGTGTATGCTCAGTATGACATTTTTTAAACGTTTATTTTCAGTTATATTCAGTTACTTATTTTTGTTCTTTCACCAGGTGAGTGTGCTAAAAACACGCTCCCATTTGCAATCAGCGACTGGTTGGTCCCAGGCGAGCTGTTGAGGGGCTAGGTCGGAGGTTAGCCGGGTCGGGGGTTAGCCGGGTCGGAGGTTAGCCGGGTCGGGGGTTAGCCGGGTCGGGGGTTAGCCGGGTCGGGTGTCGGTTGGGACCCTGTGGGCCGGCCTGAGTGGAGCGACGCTGTTTGTTTATCTGTGGAGCTTCACTGCAAAAAGCCCGGTGCTTGTGATCCAAACAGCGCCCTGTTTTTTATCCAGCGCACTACTTTTGACCAGGGCTCTTTTGCAACTAGTGCACTGCATAGGGGACAGAGTGAACTTTAGGACGCGAGTTGCCGCGGACGGATGCTGGGCTGTGGTTGTGGTGCAGGCTGCCGCCGAGGGCTCAGAACGTGTGAACACATCCACGCTCTGCGCTGCTTCTGGATGGAGGATCTGGAGCTAGCCTGATGCTAACGTTCAGAGGGTTGAGATCGACTGATAGTTGAGACAGGGGTTTGGGGCTTCACATTGTGTCTGAGAGGTGGTGAAAGCACTACGAGCGATGTGGAGTAATTGGGTTCAGAAATGTCCCCGTTTCACCTTTCTTACAATTCATCTGTCAATGAGTTGACTTGCCATTTGTGTTTGAATAAACACAGATTTGCGGAACCCGACAGTGTGCGTATGTGATCTCAATGTCTGTGTGTGTGCGTGTGTGTTTGTATGTATATGTGCCTGTCTGTGTGTGTGTGTGTGTTTACTTCATCTCGTGTTCTGTGTACTCTGTCCACTTCCTGTCTCCGTCTAAGCCTCCTCCGTTCTTCCCCTTTCATCCCCAGCAGTTTGTGGAGCATGGGTACCACTGCCAGTGCTGCGCCACAAACCGTCTCCTCATCCGGCTCCCTATCATCGACGGCAGCGCCTCACCATCAACCGCTTGAGGGTATCCATGGCAACGGGATGGCGGACAGCAGGCAGTCTCTCAGCATGAGTTCCTTCCAGACCGTGAACGTCCACAACAACAAGGCCAAGTCCATCATCACCAACAAGGTGGCCCCGGTCGTCATCACGTAGGTCCCCTAACGCCTCACATCGCTCTGTCCCTCTGGCTCTGCTGTGGAGCCATGATGATGGATGAAGTCTGTGTGTGTGTGTGTGTGTGTGTGTGTGTGTGTGTGTGTGTGTGTGTGACTGGTGGGTCCGGAGTGTTTGTGTGTGGGTATGTTTTGTGTCATCAAATCAGTCTCTTGTTTGATTTAGATGAACAACCCTTTGTTGTCTAATGCTGAAGATAATGCTTTGAACGCTGAAGATAATGAACGCTGAAGATAATGCTTTGTTCCACCCTGTTGAAGATGATAGCTAACAGCTAGCTGTATAATTACTGTTTCCTGTTCCAGGTATAATTGCAGGCAGGAATTTCAGATCCACGATGATCTCCTTAAAACCAACTACAAAGTGGGCCGGATATCAGACTCAATGCCCGAACACTACATGGTCCAGGTAAGAACAGAAAACAACAGTCCTCCAGCCAACACCCATAATGTCTTGCCTGCTGAAAGACCTAGAATAGACCCAACCAAGGCTGCTCAAGCTTGTCACCAGTTATTCCGATGATCAGCCTTTTTATAAAAGCAAAAAAAGAACCTAAAATACATTGAAACAAACAATTCGAAAAGTCAAACTGCAATAGAGCATGCTGGGGATTATGATAATGATAGGCGTGGTTTCGCATCAGCATCGACTAGCTTGACCAACATCATCCCAGCTTCACCAGTTTTACCTGCACCGGCTGGTCACCACTATCTCCAGCTTGGACTGCTTGTTGGCCGGCCTAATCAGGGTTGGACAAATTTGACTAGCGTCCAACTAGCTCTGACCAACATAGACCAGTTTGATAATATAACGATATGGAGGGGGGTGAAATATGTTGTTTTGCTCTCTGGCAAGGGACCATACCCCAAATGTTACTATAAGTCAGTCTTCAAAGGAGCATTGGATAAATCACCTTAATTTCAAAATATAAGTGTTTGCTGTTCTATGCAAACCCCACCCCCCTTCAGGATTTACATGCTGAAGTGGAGAAGAGGTCCAGGCCTAATTCACCTGATGCCCCACCCCCCTTAAGCCTGGTCCCTCCCACTTCACATTGACGTGTCCAAATTCTGCGGCAGCTCCGAGGACATTGTGATGCGTCGTTTTTTTATGATCTTTCCCGGGCCTTTAGTGGAGTGTCGTCACCCTTCTCATTGGTCCTTTGATCCCCCAATCACCCGTCACTGAGCTGTTTAGGCATGCGGAGGTCCTTATTGTTGCTGAGGAGTTTCTGTTTACTCACATAGATCCCTACGGTTTCACCTGACAGATCTGAAGGAGGGCTCACAGCTGATAACGAACGACCAGGCTGAACAGATCAGTGTGACATTAACAACATTAACAATTAAAAACAATAGATGAGTTGCCGGTTCCCCATCATAGTAAAAGTCTTCCACTATTGTTGCCAAATGCTAATGTAGCTAATTTCACACAGATTCTGTAGAGGAATGAATGTGTTATAAAGTCCTAGTAGATATTTAGGTAACTAAATGAAGTGTTACATGTACTGAATGGCTATAGCCCCAGTGACAACTTTTCATGTACAAAGGCTTGAAAAATACACTTAACTAAAAGATCGATTTATTGATTGAGTCATTCATCAGTGGCCTTTATTTTACATCCACAGGGGGAGTTCTTCATGGTTCAGGACATGTACAGCAAGGCTGATGTTCTCAACACTACAGGCAGCTACGGAGCGCCCAACTTCCGACAGGTGAAGGGAACCTACCCTCTGTTTGGAATGGGGCAGCCCAGCCTGAATGGCTTCAAACAGGTCCTCCAACAGCTGCAGAGTCAAGGGCACGAGGTAATGTTTTCATTATTACCATTGACCTTGTCCTGTTTAGTCCACTACTCATGACCCGGACCCATAAGGACGTGGTTAAAGGGGTTTATTGTGTGGGGAATACGGATCCATTTGGGCCACCAACAGTCCCATGAGTGAAGTAGTAAAGTAGCTTTTAGTGAAACATCCCTTTAAGGTGAAAATAGTGTTGTTTTTTTCTCGAAACATCCTGTCTCTCTCTCTCTCTCTCTTTTTCTCTCTCTTTCTGTTTGTCTCTTCTAATCCGTCAACTCTTTTTCCAACCATGTTTTCAGTAAATATTTTGAGGGGTCAAGTACTCTGTTTGTGTTGTGGGTCAAATTGATGTCCTGGAGCGTTAAGCAAACACATCTAATCCCTACCCATTTTGGGAAAAAAGATGACTGGACCACCTCAGTCTAGGTTTGCGCCCTTAACTGTGCTGTTAGCAGACTGTGGCTGGGAAGCACCATAGTCGATGCTAATTGTCCAGCATAGTGGGGAGGCATTGTCGGTTGGAAATGAAGGTTCTCATAGTGCTCTAGCGACTCCCACAGGCAACTCTGTGTGTCCACAGTTGAGTGAGCATGCCTGCAGTCGTGTTGACCCATGTGGTTCCTCGGTTGGAAGAGAATTGTGGGAGGAAAAAAACCCCGACTTGGCACAGACACCAAAGAGGAAAGCTTTCCGTGATGTTCAACTCTCCTGAAATCCTCTGTAGTTGTTTTAATGAAACATTTAGACTTCATGAAATTGGAGAATGAAAAAAATAGGGTAAACATTTCAGTTTTCCAGCTACATTTTGAAATTTGTCACATTAAAATACACTTTCAAATACAGAAACACTATGTGGAGAAAAAGCATTTAACATGTATCCTAATATATGATCAAAAATAAAAATATTTTAGGTATTTTATTAATTCTTTTGGAATGGGTATCTAGTCCACTTTTTCTGACCAAGGTTTATAAGGCTAGTTCTGGAGCCTAAAATCTGTTGTCAAAGCAGTGCACTATATATCGTGTGGGTGGACATTTGCAGGACCCAAGCTTAGTCATGGTTATGATGGAAAAAAATAATATCTATCTGGGCACTGAGTCCACCATGGAAACTGACTGTCATTGAAATGAAAAAGACTAAATTACACAGCAGCAAGCATGATCAATTCCTGTGGTATATATCAAACAGAAACAGAATGTTTCCAGTTGGGTTTGGAACAAAGCTCTAAAGATTTTTCTGTCAAATTGACTGGCCAGTTGAAACGTTATTATCATCAGTATTCCTGGGTCTGCCTTGAAAAAGCATCTCATAGTTGGAGGTCCACCAAAACAGGAATTAGGTAATTATGGTCTGTAGCACACGACAGATTCTGGCTTTTAATACTGACTTAAGGCTGTACTGGAAGACTGCAGATACAGTATAGTTTAACTTTTAAGATGCAAATTAAAAATGTTATGTGGAGAACCTTATCCTACATAGGGGAGAACCTTTTCCTAGATCCCTGCTCGGTTTCGGTGAATGACTCCTCTCCTCTTCTACCAGGAGGTGTATTTTTTCTGCGTGCGGGAGGAACCGGTGGTGTTTTTTCACCTGGAAGATAACTTTGTTCCTTACACCCCCCGGAGGAAGGAGAACCTCCATGAGAACCTCCATGGCCTGGACAAGGAGGGGACCGTGGAGAGTCTGGAGCTGACCATCAGGAAGGAGGTGGACTGACATTTCCTATTACCAACAAAAATGGCATATTGATTTTGTGATATGTATTTACCATGACTGTTCGCATATTCAAGTTATGGGTGTAAAAAGTTTTTTTTAACAATAACAATCAGACATTCTACTATAAATTCAAATGTGTAGAACTACCCTCCAAGCAACCGGTAACATAATGAAAAAGACTACAGACAATCTAACCAGATATTTCTATATACAGTCCCTTAAAACCATACTTTCCAAACAAAACTACACTTAATATATACAGTGAGGGAAGAAAGTATTTGATCCCCTGCTGATTTTGTACATTTTCCCACTGACAAAGAAATGATCAGTCTATAATTTTAATGGTAGGTTTATTTGAACAGTGAGAGACAGAATAACAACAAAAAAATCCAGAAAAACGCATGTCAAAAATGTTATAAATTGATTTGCACTTTAATGAGTGAAATAAGTATTGGACGCCTCTGCAAAACATGACTTAGTACTTGGTGGCAAAACCCTTGTTGGGAATCACAGAGGTCAGACGTTTCTTGGAGTTGCCCACCAGGTTTACACACATCTCAGGAGGGATTTTGTCCCACTCCTCTTTGCAGATCTTCTCCAAGTCATTAAGGTTTTGAGGCTGACATTTGGCAACTCCAACCTTCAGCTCCCTCTACAGATTTTCTATGGGATTAAGGTCTGGAGACTGGCTAGGCCACTCCAGGACCTTAATGTGCTTCTTCTTGAGCCACTCCTTTGTTGCCTTGGCTGTGTGTTTTGGGTCATTGTCATGCAGGAATACCCATCCACAACCCATTTTCAATGCCCTGGCTGAGGGAAGTGGGTTCTCACCCAAGATTTGACGGTACATGGCCCCATCCATCGTCCCTTTGATGAGGTCAAGTTGTCCTGTCCCCTTAGCAGAAAAACACCCCCAAAGCATAATGTTTCCACCTCCATGTTTGACAGTGGGGATGGTGTTCTTGGGGTCATAGGCAGCATTCCTCCTCCTCCAAACACGGTGAGTTGAGTTGATGCCAAAGAGCTCAATTTTGGTCTCATCTGACCACAACACTTTCACCCAGTTCTCCTCTGAATCATTCAGATGTTCATTGGCAAACTTCAGATGGGCCTGTACATGTGCTTTCTTGAGCAGGGGGACCTTGCAGGCGCTGCAGGATTTCAGTCCTTCACGGCGTAGTGTGTTACCAATTGATTTCTTGGTGACTATGGTCCCAGCTGCCTTGAGATCATTGACAAGATCCTCTCGTGTAGTTCTGGGCTGATTCCTCACCGTTCTCATGATCATTGCAACTCCACGAGGTGAGATCTTGCATGGAGTCACAGACCGAGGGAGATTGACAGTTCTTTTGTGTTTCTTCCATTTGCGAATAATCGCACCAACTGTTGTCACCTTCTCACCAAGCTGCTTGGCGATGGTCTTGTAGCCCATTCCAGCCTTGTGTTGGTCTACAATCTTTTCCCTGACATCCTTGGATAGCTCTTTGGTCTTGGCCATGGTGGAGAGTTTGGAATCTGATTGATTGATTGCTTCTGTGGACAGGTGTCTTTTATACAGGTAACAAGATGAGATTAGGAGCACTCCCTTTAAGAGTGCTCTAATCTCAGCTTGTTACCTGTATGAAAGACACCTGGGAGCCAGAAATCTTTCTGATTGAGAGGGGATGAAATACTTATTTCACTCATTAAAATGCAAATCAATTTATAACATTTTTTACATGCGTTTTTCTGGATTTTTTTGTTGTTATTCTGTCTCTCAATGTTCAAATAAACTTACCATTAAAATTATAGACTGATCATTTCTTTGTCAGTGGGCAAACGTACAAAATCAGCAGGGGATCAAATACTTTTTTCCCTCACTGTATACAGTGGATATAAAAAGTCTACACACCCCTGTTAAAATGCCAGGTTTTTGTGATGTAAAAGAATGAGACAAAGATAAATCATGTCAGAACTTTTTCCACTTTTAATGTGACCTATAATGTGAACAATTCAATTGAAAAACAAACTGAAATCTTTGAGGGGGAAATATTGAAAAATAAAAACCTTACAATAACCTGGTTGCATAAGTGTGCACACCCTCTTATAACTGGGGATATGGCTGTGTTCAGAATTAACCAATCACATTCAAACTCATGTTAAATAGAAGTCATTACACACCTGCCATCATTTAAAGTGACTCTTATTAATCACAAATAATGTTCAGCTGTTCTAGTAGAATTTTCCTGACATTTTCTTAGTTGCATCTCAGAGCAAAAGCCATGGTCCGCAGAGAGCTTCCAAAGCATCAGAGGGATCTCATTGTTGAAAGATATCAGTCAGGAGAAGGGTACAAAAGAATTTCCAAAGCATTAGATATACCATGGAACACAGTGAAGACAGTCATTATCAAGTGGAGAAAATATGGCACAACAGAGA
>JACXGI010006713.1:0-40648 GCA_016801175.1 Esox masquinongy
ATTAGTTATAGTGGTAGTGTAGTTGTAGTGGTAGCATTTGTAATATTAATACTGTAGTATTAATATTATTAGTTATAGTGGTAGTGTAGTTGTAGTGGTAGCATTTGTAATATTAATACTGTAGTATTAATATTATTAGTTATAGTGGTAGTGTAGTTGTAGTGGTAGCATTTGTAATATTAATACTGTAGTATTAATAGCAGTAATAGTATTAATAATAGTAGTAGTAGCAGCGGCTACAGTTAGAATCAGAAACAGAAAAGATATTATTGCCAAGTTAAGTTTCACAACAAACAATGGAATTTGTTCTGGCCATTGGCGCAACAATTTATACAAAAGACATAAAAACAAATAAAAACAGTGGACTGAGCATAAAAAAAGTAGACTGAGCATTAATACATAAAAAAAATATATGTAAGGTTCAACATTTGTCCAGTTGAGGGTTGTGTGTGTATGTGGGGAGTGGGCTATAGTCAGTTTGGTTCTGGGAGCATGTTCTGGGAGCTAGCTTAGTTAGACAGTATAATATGCTAACTGTACAAATAAGCCAACAATAGACAAGTGGACCTAGTATATTTACCTCTGTGGCGTGTGGCCAGCCTCCCAACTCCTGCACCTGCTGAATATGCTTGATCTGATTGAGCGAGGGTTTGGGAGGGGTGGTACCCACGGTTTCCCTCGTCCAGTCATCAACCAGCCTGTGCAAGTCATCTGTGAAGGTGCTCTTTCTGGCACCCATTCCCTGGGAGGGAGGGCTGTGGTCTGAGAAGAGAGACAAAGCAGTGAAACACTACCACTCATTCGGTGGGTGAGAAATAAGTGTCCCATCCGGCTGAAAGCTTCACCTCGGTTGGCTGTCGGAAGGTTGGTGTGCTCTGGACTTCTGGTCCGTTTCAATCTGCTGTGCTCCCCCGCTGAGAAACTACTGGACTGCTGGAGGCCTTCAGGAGACACGACAGACAGTCAGTTATCAGGTGTCGCACCTTTCTCGCGCGCGGGGGGTGGGGGGGGGATGTGGGCAGGGAAGGAGATACAGAAGACAAGTTGGGAGGCAGAGAAATACAGAGGCCTCCACGTGGAAAGGCAGAGACGCTGGTTACCGGGCTGACTGACGACTCCATTATTGTCCACGTGGGAGTGGGGTCTGGGCCGGAGCTTCCCTTTGGCCAGGCGAGGTCTGCGGGGGGACAGCACCGGGGCTGCCGAGGGGAGGGGCGGGCTGCGGTTCAGGATCAGGGACAGGGTCTGTCGGTTGTCTTTGAGGGAGCGCAGCTGTCTGTACAACTCCTGGAGCTCCCGGTTCTGCTGGGCCTGCAGGGACACCACTTCTTTGATGTGCCTGGGGAAACCGTTTGGGGGTGGGGGTGGGGGGCAAGTTGAAGTGGAAAATGAAGCGAGGAGAAAGGAGCGGGAGAAAATGGGGAACATAGAAAGACAGGACATTGGAAAACACATGCAGGAATGGAGGGGAATGGGTGGGAGGTGGAGAGGAGAAAACAGTTGGTCCAAATGTGACAGACAGAAATAGCAGTAGACCCCCACTCTCAACCCCCCTACTTTGTTCCCTTTCCCCTCCATGTCGCACTTCTCTCTCAGCTTGTGCAGCTCCTTCTTCAGATCTTCATTCTCCATCTCGCTCTCCTCATCATCACTACTGCCCAGGGGTGAGGGACCATGCCCAGGACAGTGTCCTCGAAGTGGGTGGCTCAGCGCTGGGGTCCTCTTCCCCTCATCCCTCTCTCCCTCCTTCCCACGAGCCCTCCTCCTCTCTCTCTCCCAGTCTGGAGACACAGGGGAGCTGTCGGTAAACTCTTCCTCCTCTTTCTTGGCCTCGGCCTGAGTAACAGAGAAGCGCCCCACTTTCCTCTGGCTGCTGCCCGTACCCGAAGCTGCCTCCTTGGGTGTAGAGGCCTCAGGGGGCTGTTGCACTGGGGTGACCTAGGGGGTATGTTGTCCAGAGAGACGTTGTCATATTTAACCAGGAAGCAATTATATATGTACAATATATCTGAGAATTGATTCGGCCAGTTAATAGTTCTTATTGAATTTTCTCTGATACTGTGTAAACCTCCTGAATCTAATCCTTTCTGATAAGTATTTAAATGCTACTAGTTGTTTCTGGATAATACAGACCTGAAATCGTCCCTTCAGTGAAAGAGCCTGGTTGAAGGATGTGCCCTCTCTCTGTCTGACTCCCTGGCTGCTACTAGAGTGACCATCTGGGAGAAATGAAAAACAAGGAGAAGGAAAAAGGGAGACAGACAGACACAGGTAGGAACAGACACACAGTTATAAAGACAGACACACATACACGGGTGAGGACAAAGTAAACACAGACACACAAGCACAGGGATAAGACATGGACACAGACACAGAAAAACTATGTTATAAATCATTGTTTCATATCACATCCTCACCAGCACGCAAGCCTATGAATATACAAGCCAACAATAAGAATGTGTCAGGTACACAGCATGTTCATTATGTTTTACTGTCTTTTCCTCCAGTGACTGTAATAGACAAAACTTAAGGATAATGGTGAATGCACAGTACATCTACAGCAACAGCATGTTTAAATAAGTAGAAATGTTATGGGGTGGGGCAGGTATGGGATGAAGCCTAACTAGGGTTGGCTAATTCAGTGAACGTTCAGTAAAATCCTTGGTTTTTAGAAATCCTAGTTGGACGATTTCGGATTTTCTGCTTAATGCCTCTGATTCAAGGAACCATTTACTGAAAGGTCACAGACTTTGTACAACCCAATAATAACATACATTGACATCATGTAGTAATGCATTATGGCGGAGGGGTCAGTTAGCTGAATGCATGCCACCCCCCCCACCCCCCCACACACACACAGACACACACACACACACACACACACAAGCATCCATTGTCACCCACACACATACATACACACTCTCACAGTGTCCCAATAACATCACATCAGTCCACCGATCAATATAGATTAATTTACAGTTATGTTGTCCATGGTGTATGTGATTTGGAAGCTTTCTAACCCAAAGCGTGCATATGGATATGTTATATCAGTTTTGATATCAATATAAATATGTACAGCCTGATTTGTACCCTGCCCTGCTGACGTTATGATGTGACACTTGAAGATAGCACAACACCATATATAAACACATCTATGAACAGAATGCACTGAACACATACAGTGGGTATAGAAAGTTACCAACTCCTTTGAAAATTTTCACAATTGTTTTTGTCTTACAGCCTGAAATGAATTTTTTATGGCATTTGTTACACACAGTAACCCACAACATCAATGTGAAAAAACATCAAAGAAAATATATATATATTTATATATATATAGTCAGTTTGGCTCCGAGGGCATGTTCATGAGGCTTACTACTGTAGAAAAGAAACTGTTCTTGTGGCGAGAGGTTTTGGTCCTGATAGACCTCAACCTACTACCAGAGGGGAGAGTTCTGAATAGTCCATTTCCAGGGTGGGAGGGATCAGCCCCAATCTTTGCCGCTCGCCTCCACGTCCTGGAGGTCTGTAGGTCATGTAGAGACGGCAGATTGCAACCAATCATCCTCTCTGCAGAGTGGATGATGCGCTCTGGACAAGGGCAGACGGATGATGCGCTCTTGTCTAAAGGCAGGCCCAAGAAGGGCAGGCTGCAGTGTACCAGACGGTGATGGAGGAGGTCAGGATGGACTCTATGATGGCATTGTAGAAGTGCACCATCATAGGTGTTGGCGGGTTGAACTTTTTCAGCTGCCTAATAAGTACATCCTCTGCTGAGCTTTCTTTGTAAGCGAGGGGATGTTCAGCTCCCACTTGAGGTCCTGGGTGATGGTGGTGCCCGGAAAGCGAAAGGACTCCACAGAGTCGACTGGGGAGCTACCCAGGGCGATGGGGGGAGGGCACCTGGGTTTCTCCTGAAGTCCACTGTCATCTCCACTGTCTTCAGGGCGTTGAGCTCCAAGTTGTTCTGACTGCACCAGGACACCAAATGGTCAACCTCCCACCTGCAGATGGACTCGTCTCCATCAGAGACAAGTCCGATGAGGGTGGTGTCATCCACAAACTTCAGGAGCTTGACAGAGTGGTGACTGGAGATAACAGCTGTTGGTGTACGGGGAGAAGTGTAGGGGGGACAGGGGACAGCCTTGAGGGGAGCTGGTGCTTCCTTGTAGAATTGTTCAAGCTCAGACAAATTGCTTGGTAACCGCTTATGGACTGCACTCTTCAAGGATTTCGACAGATTTTTGATGGTATTTAGGTCTGGTCACTGACCAGGCAACTCAAGGACATTCACCTTCATGTCCTTCAGCCACTGTACGGTTGCTTTGGCGGTGTGCTTTGGGTCCTTGTCATGTTGTGAACCATCTTCCCATTTTCAACTTCCTGGCAGAGTGCTGCAGGTTCTCCTCATGATTTTGTTAGTGTTTTGCACTGTCCATTTTCCCTTCTATCCTAACAAGAGCTCCAGCCCACACTGAAGAAAAACACCCCCAGAACAGGATGCTGCCACCACCGTGCTTTACTGTAGGCATGTGTTCTTTGGGAGGAAAGATGTATTGGGTTTTTGACAGACATATCGTGTTACGTTCAGGCCAAACATTTTGGTCTCATTTTCGTTCAGGTCGAAAATTTTGGTCTCATCTAACAGCACCTTTTGCCACTTGACCTCAGAATGCAGAATGTGCTTTTTGGCGCAATCGAAACTTGATGTTGCCTTTTTTGAAGACTGATTTTTGCACACATTGCACATTGAACAGTCTTTGCCATAACAGCCTGAAGCTCCTTCAAAGTCGCCATTGGCTTTTTTCATTCTATGGTCTTAACTGTGCTCCAAGGCAGAAAGCCTTTGAAATCCTCTTATATCCCCTGACTTGTGCCTTCCCACAACTTTATATCATAGATGTTTTTTTCTACCTTTCCGCCCATAGTGGATTCTTTGCTTTGAATTGCACTACTAGGCAGTGGATTCCTCTATGAACAACTGCTTATAGTCTGAACTAATCAAAGTCACAAAAATGTAGCCAATTAGCCTGATCTGTGATCTGGAGGGTGGTTGGTTATACCTCACCAACTGCCATTCTGAGGGATATTCACTTATCCAAATAGGGTATTTTACTGTTTTCATTTTAATACATGTTGAGAGTTTTTTAGATTGTGTTTTCACCTGAGTATTGTGGCTTACTGTGTGTAAATAAATAGTCATTCATTTCAGGCTGTAAGCCAACAAAAGATGAACATTTTGATACCCACTGTATGTTTATACCATGTTAAAAACACACAACTGAAGTTAAACACTCTAACACATGCTAGGATAGAGAATGCTAAAACAATAAGAGCTTAACATAGCTGTAGGCCTTGCCTTCCTGTGCTGTACAATGTGCACAATGCATAGTCAATTATGACCGGAATCATAATCTAGGATATCACATACAGAACATACTGAAAAGCAAATGGCTTATTCATAGTATAAAGCATTGCATAATGTATTGTACATATGCAAATCCAATGAAGCGATGAACATGGAATCTCATGACATTTGCCAACTGCCCTCTAGAACCTAAGAGGGTTATTTCGTTTTCCACATAGTAGAACCCTTTAAAAATACTCCCCTTTGATTCCAGGTAGAACCATGTTTGATTTCAAGTAGAATCCACTCCACATTAGATTCTACACGGAACCCAAAAGTGTTTTACATTGTGCCAAAAAGCGATCTAACTGAAACCAAAAAGGGTTCTATGGGGAAAACCAAAGAACCGTTTTGGAATCGTTTTTATTTAAGAGTGCATGAGTGTGCCCTCAAAGCGTGGTGTGCGTGTACGTGTGTGTGTGTGCGCGCGTGTGGTTGGGGTGCTCAGACTGAGCTACTCAGAGCCCGCAGGTAGGTGCGTGGTAGAGCGTGGTCGGCTGTGACCGAGCAGTGTGCGGTGCACTTAACCGTCTGAGAGCAGAGAGGGGGGGTGCTGGCGGGGGTCATAAGGGGTCTTGTGCTCTCATTTCCTGGGTAGGAGCAGCGTGCAGGCCGGGTCTCCTCCAACCTCCAGAGTTAGTAAACTCCATCGCTTTCTACCTACGCCCACACCCTCTCCTCCCCCTTCTCCCTCTCCTCACTAGGCTTCCATTCCACTATTCCCGCCTCAAGCCAAGGGTGAGTTACTCCCCATGCAAAAAAAGCCACAAATTAATTTAGTGAAGCCATTCTGCAAAAACAAAACCATCCAAAGGAGTGATGCATCATGTAGTGATATCAGCACTGACACAACACTGTACACAGACACAGACACACAACAGTAGAAATAACTTCTACATGTTTACAATAACATAGTTATCTACTTATTAACATTAACACAGTCATCTACTTATTAACTTTAACACAGTTATCTGCTTATTGAAAACAACATAGTTATCTACTTGTGATTAAAACAATTTGTTTAAAGAAAGAACCTGTCTATATGAGATTAGCAATGTTTACACTACTGTTACACTAAAGGGGACTACACAACATTTTTTTTGTAGATAAACACCCCTTCCAACCAACACCCCATTCACCCTCTCTCTCGCTCTCGTTTTCTAGGAACACACTACCTTGCTGGACTCTGGGCTTCTTGAATAAGCTGGCGGAGTGGCGCAGTTTGCACGCCCAGCTTTTGAATTTGCGAGTCCAGGATTTCTTGCTAACGGGATTTCTGATACTAGGACATGTCAGGTTTAGGCCAAAATATCCACCTCCTGCATGGTGTGGCGGCGGTCCGGGACCCAAGGGGATGGGGTGCAGATTGGGGGGCCATGTAGTGACTTCTCCTGGGGTACTGGTGTCAGAGTGAGGGGGGGCAGCCTGGAGGAGTGGGGGGGGGGTTGACATGGTAAGATTGGCTGCGGCCATGAGAAACTCAGAGAGAACAGGAGAGATGCAGAAATAGAAGAGCATTACAGGAGCGCAGCACGGAAACCCACATGTATCTATTCATTCAGAACAACAAGGCAATCGACCAGGTGATCCTCACATAACGATTTAGAAAAAAATGGAATCAATCATTTGTTTCAATTTCAATTTCACAGCCAGACACGTACACCTGACTTACAAGAACGGCTGGTTCTCCGGGAACTGTCGGAAGCTCGGCCGGGTCTCCATGTGGGAGGGCCTGGAGGGAGGTGCGGGGGGAGTCGGAGGAGACAGCCTGGGCAGGCTGTTGTTCCGCCTGACCTACTGGAAGCTCCACCTCCCCCGTTCCTCTCCCCCTCTCTATGTCAGGAGAGGTGGAAGAGGAGCGGGACGTGGTGGAGGAGGTGGAGGACGAGGAATGAGGAGACGTGTCTGAGGAGGACGAGGGAGGAGGGAAGGAGGAGGTATGGAGGGACTGCGGTTCGGAGGATTCGTCCCCCCCGGCCGAAGTGGAGGCTGCTGACACGGAGGTGGGTCCAGCGGGGGAAGCCACAGCGGGGCCCCCCGCCACAGCCGCTCCCCCACTGTACTCCTGATACAACAGGTTCCTCAGCTTCTCGTCCAGAGTCTTGATGCGGTTGTCGACAAATTCGATTTTGGGAGGGCCCTCGCTGTCTGACTCCGCCACAGAGGACGGCTGGACCGGGGAGGGACTCAGAGTCAGGGGGAGGGCCGCTAGGGGGGCCTCGGAGGTTGGGTTCACACTGAGGGGCAGGGGGGGCATAGAGGAGTCAGAGGAGGGCTGTGGAGGGGCAGAGCGGCTGCCCGCATCTTCAGTCACACCGGCCTCCCCTGTAGACACCTCTGACTCTGACTGCGGAAACGACGGCTGCTTCTGGAGAGGAGCTTTCTCGGGCATCTGCTGCTGAGGGTTCACCTCTTGTTGTTTTTGACCATGCTGTTGAAGTTGTTGAGGTTGATGTATCTCCAGTAGACGCTCTTGTGACTGTACGAGTTGTTGCTGTGTCTGTTCTAGATGTTGTTGTTGTTGTTGTTGCGCTTGCTGGTGCTGCACCTGAGCCACGTTTAATGGCTGTACTGACTGTGGTTGGACAAACTGTTGGTTCACTGACTGGGCTACTAGCTGAGGCTGCTGCTGCTGCTGTTGTTGTTGTTGATATTGTTGTTGTTGGAGCATCTGCTGTTGCTGCTGAATATGGAGCGCCTGCTGCACAGCTAATTGTTGCTGATGCTGTTGCTGCAGTTCAATCACAGCCTGTGGCTGTTGTTGTTTTTGTTGTGGTAACATATGTAGCTGTTGTTGTGGTAACAAGTGTGGCAGTTGTTGTGGTAGTGTGTGTGGCTGTTGTTGTGGCAGTGGGTGTGTCTGTTGTTGTGGTAGTGGGTGTGGCTGTTGTTGTTGTTGTGGTAGTGGATGTGGCTGTTGTTGTGGTAGTGGGTGTGGCTGTTGTTGTTGTTGTGGTAGTGGATGTGGCTGTTGTTGTGGTAGTGGGTGTGGCTGTTGTTGTGGTAGTGGGTGTGGCTGTTGTTGTAGTTGTTGTTGTGGTAGTGGGTGTGGCTGTTGTGGTTGTTGTGGTAGTGGATGTGGCTGTTGTTGTAGTTGTTGTTGTGGTAGTGGGTGTGGCTGTTGTTGTAGTTGTTGTTGTGGTAGTGGGTGTGGCTGTTGTTGTAGTTGGTGTGGCGGCTGTTGTTGTTGTGGTAACGGGTGTGGCTGTTGTTGCTTTGGCAGTGGTTGTGGCTGTTGCACTTGCAACTGGATGTTGTATTGCGTATTCTCCATTTGGACAGGCAGTTGTTGGGTCTGTTGTTGCAGTGGCAATATCTCCGTCTTTGGCTGCAGGGACACACACTGCTGTTGTAACTGGTCCGTCTGACTAGGCTGGGGCTGCACATGGAGCTCTGCTGTCTGCTTCTGCTGGTGTTGTTGTGGTGCTGCTGGCTGCATCTGTTGAAGCATCTGCAACTGCTGAATAGACTGTTGCAAGGCCTGTTGCTGCTGCTGCTGCTGTAGTTGTATCTGCTCTTGGTATACTTGCTGTTGTTGCTGTACCTGCTGGAGTTGCACAGTCTGCAGGTACTGCTGTTGTTGTTGTTGTTGCTGCTGCTGCTGCTGTTGTTGTTGTTGTTGTTGTTGTTGTTGCTGTTGTTGCTGCTGCTGTTGTTGCTGCACGTGTTGCACTGTCTGGATCTGGGACTGAGTTGGTTCTGGCGGGTACTGAACCTGAGGCAGATTGTTTTGCTGCTGCCGTTCCAGACCTGCATGGCTGACAGGAGGACAAGCAATGGCAGGCGCCGCTACATCCACCAAGCTCGGGCCTTGGTCCTGGCTCACCACGGAGCTGCCACTGCCAGCTGGGGAGGTCAGGGCTTCCGTTTGACAGGCGGTAGCGGCGGGGGTCCCTACCACGGAAGGGACCGGAAGGTTGGCAGAGGTGGTCGGGACATGGGTTGGGATGGAGACGGCGGCTGTGGTGACACCGGCGGCTGTGGTGACATGGTCAACAGAGGCCTGCGGGTCCAGGCCCGCCGGGTGAGGGGCTGAAGCAACAGCTGCACTAGTGTCAGCAGGAACGCCGCTGTCAGAGGCAGCAGAGGCAATCGTGTCAGGAGCAGAGGCAGTCGTGTCAGGAGCAAAGGCAGCAGAGGCAGTCATGTCAGGAGCAGAGGCAGCAGTGACTGGGGTGGCAGACATGGAGGCAGGGGCAGAAACGGTGGAGGCAGATGGGGAGGAGGCAAGGGCACACAGGGTGGAGGTGGGGCAGGTGGGACAAGAGGAGGACACGGTTCCAGCGAAGGAGGATTCCTGGGATCGTCCGTCCCCCTCTAGAGTATATCGGCCAACCAGTGCAGAGCAAAGCGGAGAGAGGAGGGACAGAGGGTTAGTTGGTGTTATTTAACGGTCAGAGTGAAACGCAGCAGAATTTTCCCATTTCACACTACTGAGCAGAGTTCTGCTGTGTTATGTAGGGCGGGTTACACCTGCAGCAGAGTGACGGGTTGTAAAATGTTCTGTACAGTGTAGCAGGTTTCCCCAAAATGTCGGAAGGCTAAGAGAGTTCATATCATTCTGTGGTGTGATGTGGTGTGGAGAATCATTTTAAACCATGAAGTCCTTACAATATAGTTCTAACAAGTAACTTAGCCTTAAGATACTTTCTGGGAACCTTAACATACTTTCGGGCTCCTGGAAACTGCACTGGAGATCTCAGAAAATACCTCAGCCCCTGTTGGTTTCCAATGGGATTTCTGTCATAGTGTTAATAGGGTGTTGCTGCGTGTTAAATTACTGTTAGCACTACCCCGGAGGGTGCTGTACTAAAACAACCATTTCATTGTTATACCTCTGTCAGTGTTTGTAGACTGGGGCACCCGGACCTCTCCGGTCGGGAGGGGCGGAGGGGTAGAGCCCCCTCCCTGGCTGGACGTGGAGTCTCTGTGTCTGATCGTCTGGTTGATGAAGAACCTCCATCTGCCCACCGGAGACGACTGAGGCGCCCCGTCCACTGGAACATAAAGTAATATATAAAAAGTCCCACTTTAAACTAACTACAGCGACCAAAGGTTTCCATAAACAGAATCAGAATCGCCTCTGTTTGCACAGTACATGTAGGCACACCCAGAACTTTACCTGCAATGAGTAATGTTGCTGCCTGTGGTGGAAGACCACTGTAATGTCTTTAGAGATCAATCACAGTAATTAATAATGCTTTTTCCAAAGAGACAGCCGAACAGAGGAATATAACATTGAAAATGTCCCACTAAATCTACAACTTAATAGTTTCTTGACCAAGGTGCTTAATCCACAGGACGTTGAACAGAAGACCTATATAAAATGACCCATAGGAACTAAAATGTTCCTTTCGAGGCTTATTAATGCCTTCATAAGTAGTTAATAACCAATAAATGTTTAGGTAATTAGTCATAATTATTATTAATGCTTTATGAACTGGTAAAAAAAAGTGTTAGGAAACATTTGGCCAAGCAACAGATGTCATAACCAATTAAGTGTCCACTATACTTTTTATTTACCTGCAATTCGTGCTCATTGCCTGTACACAGCATCTCCCAGCAAGCTTGAGATGTGTACTCTAAAGCGGATTTTGCAAAGCCTGTTTCTCGTCACACTGCTCACTGCACCAGGAAGCACTTGCCAGCACATACAAGAGAGCATGACCAACAGCCACGACTAAGCTTGCAGGTGCCCAACCTACCACAAGGAGTTGCTAGAGTGCGATGAAGCAAGGCAACCTTGTCCTACACCAACCCCATTGACCTCAGACTGGGCTAAGCTAATTTGCATTACTCCATACAAGGCCCCTGGGCACTGTTAATCTTAACTGCTGTGCCATCCAGGAGTGCAAGAACGCAAATATATGATGTCAATGCAGCTGTTAAAACGGTTTATAAAAATAGTATTTATTATATTAAATGCAATGGACAAGTATGTTTTCTTATCTTCTTATTTATGTTTTTCCCTAGATTAAGCCTAAACGTCCCATATTATTGTTATTATTATTAGTATTATTATTAAACCTTTATTTCAACAAGGAACTCAGACTGAGACCAAGATCTCTTTTACAGCTACACATACAGTTTAAGTTCAATGATTAAAAACAAAAAGAAAAAAACACAGAACAGACAAAACAAGACTCACACAGATAGCACAAGACAAAGTACATTGCTTTAAACACCCGTGTTATTCCCTCTGTGGCCTCAGGTTTTTAGTAGATATTGGGCCTGGCAAGGTCTGCGATGTCCCTTAGGTGTAGTAAACCAAACAAATACAGCGCCCTTGTGTTCACACAGTGGAAACAGCACACGAAGCATACACACACACACACACACACACGTATATATATATCTCACAAATACATGTAACACCTCTGAAAATACAAATCATGTAATACTCTCGAGGTTTACATACCAGTCATGTACAATCACAGCATGCCTGAAGTACCATTCTGGAGGATTACGTACATCAGATACCTGGTTTTGAAATAGCTACAGAATTTCTCCCACAAATATGTGTATGTCGTTATAAAAAAATGTACACTGTTCGATGAACGGCGGTTGTGACCAGCGTAGGAATTTCACGGCGGCCACGGCCGTCTTTGCCCTTTGCTCTGGCCGTGATGCCCCGAAAATCATTGCATGCCCTACGGCCACTATGGTCTTTGTGCCCCTGCCACTGTGAAAAACTCGCGGTCAGCAGTTTGTTTGTAGTTCGCCATTGAGAACAACCACAAGAACGGACTACATGCAGGTGAGCAAGCTAGCTAGTTATCGAATAGCTGACTCATTTAGTGCTTACCTGAATTAAACCTCTTTGTTTTGGGAGGTGCGTTCATGAGCGACTGGGAGGTGGGAAAGATCCGACCTCCAAGTGGGAGAATTATACACCTGAACGCTTTTTGACAACTCAGAGAAGTAACGTTAGGTTTGACATTACTCGACATGGCAACGTTTGTGGTGAAAGATTAGAAAACAAGAATTACTTGCTCCGCGCACAAAAAAGTCAGTAGATTTTTTTATTTAGGTCGTACTCATAAGCGCAGGTGATTGTGATGTTAAAAGATACTTCGCGGTTTACTTTTGGGTAACTGAGGTAATGTTATGCCTCTGGCTAGCTAGACTTAACGTTACTTAACTGTCAATACCGTAGCCTGTTTGCTGTCATGTTAACGCTCCCAACTAAAACTTCTGAAATTAAACAGATTCCAGAATCTATACAAATGTTGAGGGGGAGTAGATTAAATTTCAAGGATTAAAACATGACAATTTAACTTTTTATGTGGAAAAAACATCAGTTATAATCAGTTATTATTCAAAATATGATATTGAAAAAGTGAATAAGGTATGTTTTTATGCCATGCATGTTTTTTTCCTATCAACAAGTCAAGTTGTTTATTTGTAATCTCCAAATCCTCTTATTTCAATCAATGGCCTTTGTGCCCTAAACATTATTGTGAAACCGAAGGCCAAATGGCCTTGCCCCTAATGACGAAATTCCAAGCCTGGTTGTGACCGTTTAACCCAGGTACCTACAGGCCATGTACAAAGCCCTTCAACACATCAATAGATGTAGCTTCTTTGTCTTATACCTAGATATAAACACTGGGGAGGGGAGGAGGGCTTGTGTCCCAAATGGAATTATTATTAAATAGTGCACTACTACAGCGTTCTCGTCAGATGTAGTGCTCTATACACGAGGTAAGGTGCCATTTTAAGCCTGGGACGGGGAGGTGTAACTCACTTGATGTGCCTGTTGGAGTGCTCACATGCAGCTGTTCCACAGATCCGGTCTTGATGGACACCGGGAAAAGACAAAACAAGCCACGTTAGCATTACGCACAGGGCCGAGTGACGAGGTAATAAATCAGACTAGAACGTCATGTATCAGATTAGCTTTCTGTTTGGTTCTTAGCATTTTATAGGACACTGACATATAGTTTCTATAATGCAATAGACAAATACACAAGAGTACATGATTTCAAGGCAACATTATATCCAAAGCCAGACACCTGCTGTCCCATGACAAAGTGGATACTTTTTTGTCCCTAATGGCATCCTATATAGTGCACAGTCTTTGACTAGGACCCACGGGGCTGTGGACCACAATAGTGAACTATGCAGGGTATACAGTTTTACCTAAGACGCAACCAATGTTTAAAAAGCAGACCTGTTGATGTGTAAGTAGAATTTCTTGAGCTCTCTTGACAATAGACATCAGCTCCTCCACAAATGTCTCTTTCTCTGACTCAAGGACAAAATCCTCTTCCACCTACACAAAGACACACGCAAAAACACACATTGATGTGTCTACTACCAACGCATCTTTCTCAAAACAATAATAAGTCAGATTTAATATTTTATTTTTTTCAGAGATTTCAGATAGGATTTGTTTAGATGATTAGGCTATTTGTCTATAGACAGCTGGCTTCAAGAAGAAACATATAGAATTCATCATGATATCGGAGGAGGAAAGGTGTGTTGCCCAGGGATGAAGAGTAATTAATTCCATTTGATGCCGGCAGCTTAGCTGTATACAGGTAGGCCATATGACTCTACTTGCACTGGACCATCCTGACCAGTCTCCCAGTCCCTGCTGCTGAGAAGGATCCCCATAGCATGATACTCCCACTACAAAACTTCACCGTATAGATGGGGTTAGACAAGTGATTAGGGTAACACTGTTGTTGCCAAGTGTAGTTCTTGGAATGCAAGCCTAATAACTCGATTATGGTCTCATCTGCACATTTTTCTCATGCTCTCAGAGTCCTTCAGACGGCAAGTCATTTGCCTTTTACTCAGGACTGATGGACTGCTTCAGAGATGGTTCTTACAGGTTCTCTTATATCTACAGAGAACCTCTGACACTCTGTTGGGGTGGCCATTGGATTCTTGGTCACCTCCATGACCAAGGACCTTCTTGCCCGATCACTTAGTTTGTCTGGACAGCCAGCTCTAGGAAGAACCTTGGTGGTTCCAAACTTCTTTCATTTCACAATGATGGAGCCCACAGTGCTCCTGGTCATTTTCAATAGTTTTTCACCTAAGAAATTTTTATAACCTTCCCCAGATCTGCCACAACACATTTCTATCTTGGATGTCTACTGAGAGTTCCTTGGACTTAATGGCTTGGTTTTTGCCCTGACATACACTGTGAAGTTGGCTAGGGGACCTCATATAGACAGGTATGTTCTTTCTAAATCATGTCCAATCGATCTAATTTGACCCAGATTGACTAAGATCAAGTTCTAGAGACATCTCAAGGACAATCAAAGGACACAGAATGCATCTGAGCTCAATTTGGAGTGTCATGGCAATGGGTCTGAATATTTAGGTACATGAGCCACTTCAGTTTTTCATTTTCATATAAATTTGTACAAAATTCTTTAAGTGTTTCTTTCTTCATTATGGGGTATTGTGTGTAGATTGAAGGCATTGGTAATATAATTCCATATTATGTCCACTAATAATTGGTACTATAATTCTATACTATCTCCATATATACCCGGGACTATAATTCCATGCTATGCCCATATGCAATTAGTAGGGGAGACCGGGGTTGGTTGTCACAGAGCTTATTACAGCCAAACTAGGGGGCACTGTGTAAAATATTTCTCATCAAATATGTGACCTCTTTATATCTTTGTATTCAAGAGTGAAAAGTGTGACAACCATCCCCAGGCTCCCCTACTAGTTCAGTAGTCACCATATAATCTGCGATGTCTTCAGGGGCGTCTCCCTCAGTGTCAAACTTAAAGGTGACCATCTTGTTGCTGTGGGTTTCCAGCTGACACTCCACCATGTTGTCCCCAGAACCGGACACCTACGAAGCATATGAAGAGGAAGAGATGTTTGTCTTCTTAACATCATCAACATTACTTTACCTTGGTCATGAGGTTATCTTGGTCATGACATAATCCTGGTCATAACATAATCTTTGACCTGACATCACCCGGGTGATGACATTTTCTTGGTCATAACATGATCTTAGACAACATATAAGTCAGGACATCGTTCTTGGAAATCGTTTACATCCTTCGAGTGATTAGAAGTCTTTAGGATACTCTACCTGAATCATGCTCAGTTGAAATACATGTGCTCCTTTTTCTGACCCTCGATAGGACAATCTCCTCTGAGACTTCACCTTCTCTAGTTTCCCATTGGCCAACATCTGTAGATCCCCATCCCCATTGGCTGGAACAGAGCTGTGGGAGGTGCCACAGCAAGAGTCATGTGCTATACCCATCAACACTGACAGTCAAATGAATGCTATTCTCATTTGTTAGTAATTCATGTTCATAGTAGGCACAGCCTTGTCTGACACGGAAGAGGGCTTGACATTCAAAACAGAAAAAACAAACAGTGGCACACTGATAACCAGTCCCCTCACCTTCCCCTTGGCATTAAAATCTGGATGACTGCAGATCTAAGGGCTCTGGATATTTACTAGAACTGTGGTGGATAGTGGAGCTTTCCCATATCGCATCCACCTTATACAGTACTGTGCAAATATCTTTCAGGCAGCTGAACGTCAAACTAAAGTCATTCATTTGGATAGTCGGTAGCGGATTGGGAGTGACACTGAGAGTAGTGATGTGACACGTACCCTGAAGAGGAGGGTCTCTCTGGGCCAGACTGGTTTGGACACTCCTGTAGAGCCACGGAGACACAAACAAACACAGATAGACAGACCAATGCACGTACAAAAACATACAGAGAACAGCAAAAACCCACAGAGAAAAAATAAATTCATTACCATAGTTGACTGACACGGTTAAAATGCAACAACTGAAATGGGGAATAATAATAGTAAAAATATAGGTGAGAAAAAAACAAAAACTCTTGATCTGGTTGTTGTAGTATGGGTTAGTACAAATCAGAAATACGGTACAGCGTAACTGAGTTCTTACAACAAAAACTAGAGAATGTGTTTGATTCTGTATCAGTATGGGATGTGGCCGATGGAAGGCTCTCTAACTGAGCATACCCATCTATAACCAGCTGGACATTGGATGCCGTGCACTTCTGTACCTGAGCAATGCCCATCAGAGCAGGGTCACAGTCTTGGAGCGAAGTTGAGGTTGGGGGCAGCAGCAAGGGGGCGTTAGAGTCAAGGGGCTGGGCAGCAGTGATGACAGGTGGGGGAGAGGTGGGGCCCGGATGGACATCAGCCATGCCAGGTGTAGTTAGCTGGTTTTCTGGTGGGGTGGGCTGGGCCTCTGGGACAAGAGCAGCAGGGTGGAGGGGTGGCAAGGAGGCAGGGTGGGATGACTTCTGAGAGGGGCTAGGAGGCATCTGTGGAAGAGGGAGGGAACTGGCCAGGGGAGGATTTGCAGGGGCCTTTGGCTCGGTGGTGGAGGCAGCAAATGGTTCCTTAGCGAGCTGCGTCTGGGTGTGGGCCTGCACCTGGGCCTGGGTCTGGGTCTGTGTGTGCGCCTGAGCGTGCATGGCCGTCTGGGTGTGTGTGTGGGCAGGCATTGTTTGGGTCAGCAGTGCCTGGCGCTGTGGGGATGGTGGCGGACCTCCCGCTCCCGCTACTACCTGACTGTAGAGCGGGAGGGCTCTGGTCTGGGACCCGGGCGGCGGCACGTCACTCGAGCCTGATGTCTCTACTGGGCTGGCAGCGGGATGCTGGGGCAACAGGTGTGGGGGCATCGGAGGACGCTGAGAAGCCAACTGACTTGGGTCAAGAGGGGGAATTGAGGCTTGCTGCAGCTGAGAGGGAAGCGCTTGAAGACCCTGCTGGATGGGAGCTGTAACTGGAACGGAAGCAGTCTGTGGCTGTGGAAGCTGCTGTTGAATGACTTGTGGTGCCTGTTGCACCAGCTGTTGAATGACTTGTGGCGTCTGTTGCACTAACTGTTGAATGACGTGTGGAGCTTGTTGCACCAGCTGTTTCTGCTGGTATTGCTCAACGGGACTGGGATGAGACAGCACAGATTGAGGCTGCGGTTGGAGGATGGTCTGGACTACTGGGTGCACCATGGCTGGGCATCCTGCTCCTTGTGGCTGCTGATGCTGTGGTTGCAGGACAGGCTTTATCTGTGGTTGTTGCTGGACCTGCTGACCTTGGATATACACTTGTCCTGTCTGTGGTTGAACACCGTGAGCCGAAGCAGAAACCAATGAGCCAGGGTCTATGACAGTGGATGCAGGGGCCGCCATTACAGTCCCAACACCGACAGAACCAGGGGAAAGAATCATCCGCTGGTACTGAAGCATGGACTGCTGTTGCTCCGTCAGTATCTGCTGTTGCTGCTGTTGACTGATGTCTTGTTGTTGTTGGGTTGACTGCATGGCTTGCTGTTGGGTGGGCTGAGGTGCACTGACATACTGGGGTGCCTGTAGGCCAGTCGGAGCCTGGGGCTGTAGTTGAGATTGCAAAAGCCCTGGGAGCTGAACACTGGGTTGCACTAGGGCCTCATTCTGGGGTTGCAGTTGGACCTGGCTTTGCATGGAACTTATTGAGACTGGAGGTGTCGGTTGGACCAGAGCTGGGCTTTGCTGCGTAGGCATCATCTGAGTCTCAAGAACCAGTGGAATCTGAGGCTTGGCTTGGTAGAGATGCGCAGGCTGGGGAGTTTGCTGGATAAGAGTCTGCACTGGTGCTTGGGACGGTATTTGAGCTGGGATCTGATGGGTAGCCTGTACTGGAGGAACCTGCGGCTGGGTGGGGATCGGAGGACTTGGTGCCTGGATTGGGGTCACCATGTGAGGTGGAATCTGGACCTCGATCACCTGGGACTGGGCCTGGGGTAAAGGCTGGGTCTGGGGTACGGGGACAGGAAATTGGCCCTGACTATGAGGGTGAATTTCATTTCGAGCTTGGATCTGGGCCAGGACTTTGGCATGGGCTTGCAGAACAGCCTGTGGAGCCTGGCTGGGAATCTGTGGGTGAATGGCTCCAGGCATCGTCCTCTGACCTTGGGCTTGGGACTGGGCAGCCATCTGAGCTTGAACCTGAATAGCCTGCATGACCTCTGTTGCTGGTATGGCTGGGGCTACAAGAGGCATTTGAGGCTGAAGTTCCGCAACAGAGCTCTGATGTTGCTGCTGCTGTTGCTGCTGCTGTTGTTGGGCAACATACGCTTGCTGTTGTTGCTGCTCCAGTAATATAGCTTGATGTTGTTGTTGCTGTATCAACACTATTTGCTGTTGTTCTGTAAGTTGCTGCTGGGTTAGACAGCTGGGACTAGGTGGAAAAGAAGCAACATTATGCAACGTGCAAACATCAATTTGTTGCTGTTGAAGTAACGCTTGCAGCTGCTCGCACTGTTGCTGAATCAAAGCGCACTCTTGTTTCTCGCTTGTTTCTCGCAACTGAGCAATGGCGTTTTGCTGGTGCTGTTGCGGTTGCCCAGTCTCAAGCTGGTGCTGAATCTGTTGTTGCTGCTGCTGTAGCAAAGCCTGCTGCTGCGTCCTCTCCGCTTGTTGCTGCTGCAGCAGTGCTTGCTGCTGACGCTGTTGCTCCATCTGCTGCTGTAACCGAGCCTGCTGCTGCTGTAGCTCGAGCTGCTGTTGCAGCTGCGCCTGCTGCTGCTGTTGTTCCAATTGCTGCTGCTGTAAAATTGCCTGTTGCTGTTGAAGCTGTTGCTGTTGCAGCACAGCTTGCTGTTGTTCCACCTGTAGACCAGCTTGCTGCTGCTGCAGGTCGGCCGCGTGACTGACGACCGCCTGCTGTTGAAGTTGGGTCGGCTGTTGCAACACAGCTTGCTGTTGTTGCTGCTGCTGCAGTTGCTGTAAATCAATCTGCGGTGGTTGCGTCTGGCTCGCTTGTTGGGCCTCCAGCTGCTGCTGCTGCTGCTGCAGGAGCGCCTGCTGCTGCTGTTGCTCCAGCTGCTGTTGCTGTAGCAGCGCCTGCTGCTGCTCGAGCTGCTGCTGCTGCAGTTGCGCCTGCTGCCGCTGCTGCTTCAGGGCCTGGAGCTGCTGTTGCTCCTGCTGCCGCTGCTGGAGGAGCGCCTGCTGCTGCTGCTGCTCCAACATCTGCTGCTGCAACAGCGCCTGCTGCTGCTCCAGTTGGTGCTGCTGTAGCAACGCCTGCTGCTGCTGCTGCAGCAACGCCTGTTGCTGCTGCTGCTCAAGCTGCTGTTGTATGTACACTTGCTGCTGCTGTTCCAGCAGCATCGACTGTTGTTTCTGCTGTTGTTCCATCTGGTGCTGTTGGTGCAGCAACAACGTTTGCTGTTGCTGCTGTATGTTGACTTGTGGCTGCGTGTAGGCCTGGACTTGATCCACCTGCCTTTGCTGTGCTGCCTGTTGCTGTTGCAGCTGCTGTTGGTCAATTGACTGTTGTTGCTGTAGTAAGGCGTGCTGCTGAACCAAAGCTTGCTGCACATATGCCTGCTGCGGCTCATTAGCTTGCGGCTGTTGGACTGCAACAGTCTGCTGTTGTTGTTCTATCTGTTGCTGTAACAGTACCGCGTGGTTCTGGGCAATCACACTGGCCTGTTGTTGTTGATGCTGCTGAAGCAAGGCAGCTTGTTGAGCCTCCATTTGCTGCTGTTGTGGCTCCATCAATATCTGCTGCTGTTGTTGTTGTTGATGTTGTGGTTGAAGGTGATGTTGCTGAACAATGGTATGTTGCTGTTGGATATTTCCAGGCTGCTCTTGTCGGGTTAAAGGCTGGGGTGTCATCTGAACGTCAGGGGGCTGCATGATGTTGGGAGTTGCTACGTTAGCCTGGGACTGTTGTGGGGCTGGGGCCACGCCCCCAAGACCCACTAATCCAGTTGGGTCCCCCACTGACATGGGAGCTGGGAGGATGTTGAGCTGGGCTTGGGGGGAGACCGGGGGTGGGTATGACTGGGACGAGGCCATGGGTGCAATCTGTGATCCATCTGAATGGTATGACTGAGATTGCTGGAGGATGGCAGTTGCCGGGTTACAGTGGCATGGTTCAAGTAGTCAGATGGAGTAATGGTTAGGGGGGTTCCAGGCAGAGAGAGGGTGGCGAAGTGGGGTCAGATGGAGTAATGGTTAGGGGTGGTCCAGGCAGAGAGAGAAGGTTAGAGTAAGCATTTGTAGGGGGCAGCAATAATCATATGATTCAAACAGTTTTTGAGATCATGGAAGCATAATTATGCCAGTTATAAATGTCATTATTGTTAAAGAACATCTGATCACAGGTTACAGTGATTATTAAGAGTTACTTGGGGAAACATATCTAGGTAAGATCTGTTTTCCTAATAACAGTATTGAGTTTCAGAGACCATAACGCAGCCAAAGAGAAACCTGCTCACCTGAGAATACTGGTGTGTTACCACTTGCGGGACCTGTGTTGGCATGGCAACAGGGGGGTGGGCCAAAGTTGCCTAAAAATAGATAATTAAGAACATATTTCAACCTGATTGCAGGGTTGCTGAGGGAAGAAAAAAACATGAATCATTACAAAACTAATTTTTTTTCTAAACAGATACAGCCACAACACAGCTCCATGTTCCAAAAGGCACCTTATCACTAGGTTTGTTAGGAAAAAGACCCCTTCCTCAGGAATTGTATAGTGATCAGGGTGTAATTTGGCCTGTTGTGTGGACTCACCGAGGCGACAGCAGGAAGGCTGGGCTGAATGTACGACTCTCCCTGCTGAGGGTGCACCTGGCTCTGGGCTCCGGTGTAGGTCTCACAGCTGGATGAGCCAACTCCTCCTGGAGTAAGCACAATGTAAATGAGTATATAAGAATAATAATAAGAAGAAGAACATATTTACAATATCAAATATTAAATTATAGACTTTGGGGATTAGGAAAATAAGATAATTTATCCTTTTTAGTAGGAAAACGCTGTACACATATTTGCACAATTGTCCTTCCGCGTCCTGTCCTGCTCTGGGCCTGTCTGCCACCCGATAATGTGTTTCCCCGTATCACATTATTTCATTATATCTATTCCAGTAAAGTTGGAAGATAAAGTATACAGTACAACCACTAAGCAGGAATACAAAGTTTACGGTTTTGCACTATCTTGACTTGCCCTTTGATGGACTTCATGTGGGTTTGTACCTGCGGGCAAGCTGACGGTGTTCCCACTGTGGATCTGTTGCTGTTGCCTCACATGCTGGTCTACCTCAGGCAGCTCCTCAGCCTCCCCCTGCCCTCCCCCACCTCCCCCTGTCAACCCAGCCACCCCGGGCCCCTGGGAGGAGGTGCAGGAGGGGTGAGCACAGGCGTAAGAGGAGGTAAGGATGGAGTCCCGCCTCTCATCAAAGCCTTGCTGCTGCTGAAGCTGCTGCTGTTGACGTCTCTCGCGGGACTTCTTGATGAGCGTGACGCGGTCGCGGATGGACTTACCCACAACTTTAGCGTCGCTCTCGTGGAAGAAGCCTGACTTCACCTGGAGGTAGGGGGCACAGCGAGAGAGAGAAAGATTCAGAGACAGAGAGACACGGCGAGGTTGGAGGTAGACAGGAAACCTAGATGCCCTAGTTATTCCTACTCTGACCTTCACTGCTCTCTCTCATCATTTTCTCACTAATGAACCAAGCCAAACCTTCTGTACCGTGCTTGCCTGAGGTTCTGCTAGAAAGGACAATTAATAATATCCCTCCCTCACTTTCTCCCTCTCTGACCATCTCCAGTCACCTCCTCTCCGCCACCTACAGTCACTTCTCCAAGACTCTCTCCCATGTTTCTCTCCTGCTTTCCCCCCTTCTCAATTTCTCCCCACCCCTTTCTCCTTCCCCTCTCCCCATCTCTCGCCATCGGCAGGTTTCTCCTCTCCCCTCCTGTTTCTCAGTCTCTCTCTCCCCTCTCCCTTTACTTGTCGCCCCGCCTCACCATCTCTAGAGCCACTTCCTCCGCGCTGTCATTCTCCAGGTCGTAACTGAACTCTATGGCCTCGTTGTCTTTGTGTTTGCCCTTCAGCTTTTTGGGATCTTCCACCCAGATCCTGAGGGCCAGACACTCCTGATACCCCGTGTCTTCCTCTGCCAGCTCAACGCGCACCCCTGTGTCCTCGCCAAAAAATGCGTGAGTCAACAGGTCCCGGATTGACAACCTGCCAAAAGAACACAACAATCAAGGAACAAATTTCCACTTCCTTCCTAATTTATTTTTATTTCATTGGATAAGACCTAACTAATAATAATCAAAACAATATTAAAATACAATTCATTTATCTTTGGAATTTTTAATACATGTAATTTATACATTTACGGTAAATTTCTAAAAATGTTGTGTTAAATCAGCATTTAAGTATATCAAATAAATGTAAATGTTTCTTAATTGTTTTCTTTGTAATTTTCTTTTACTGTCCCAATTTGTATAATGTTAACTGTATTAAATAAACTAAAATGCTACTAGATAACAAATACAACTTATATTTAAATCTGTTACATTTAAAATATTTTCACAATTTTTTTCTAAATTTGGGACCAGACTGAAGGGCTAGTCAGAAGTGCCGTGGCTGAACTCAAGCTGACCAGTACATGTGACAGAGTCAAAAACACACAGTCCACAGTTTAAAACAAGCGCGCCTGTTTCAAAAGGCATTGCAACACACTACATTATTTTGAGAGAGAGGAGAGAGAGGGAGTGAAAGAAGGAGTGAGAGGGGGAGTGAGAGAAGGAGTGAGAGAGGGAGTGAGAGGAGGAGTGAGAGAAGGAGTGAGAGAGGGAGTGACAGAAGGAGTGAGAGAGGGAGTGAGAGAAGGAGTGAGAGAGGGAGTGAAACAGCGTACCTTTGACTCTTGTCCTGGCGGATGCAGCACTCGATGATCTCTTTAATCTCTGGGTCGTTGACTTTATCGAAACTAGCTGGTTTTATACCCTGTAGATGGAGACAGTGATATGTGTACGTGCATGTAGAGAGAGAGAGAGAGAGAGAGAGAGAGAGAGAGCTGGTAAGTTGCCAGAAAATACTGCATTACACTACTAGACCTAATGTACTGCCACATATATATTTAATCATTTACTGGATATGATGGAGGCTGGAGTGAAAAGTTAGCAGAGGCAGGAGCAAGACAGACTCGGTCAAAGGGTCAAAGAGATTTTCACAAAGAGCATTAGGGTGAAAAATCTAGCAGCGGGGGAAAAAGCACAACCAGGACGAGACCAACACCCGGGAAGTGACCCAGACTCACGCTGGTGACTTTGCGGTAGATCTGCGCAGCGTTCTGGCACTCGGAGTAGGGGTATTCTGAGGTGGCCATCTCCAGCATGCACATCCCGAAGGCGTAGACGTCCACGGACTCGTCATAATGCTCCTCATACATCTCTGGAGCCATGAACTCCGGAGTGCCTGGAAGACATGGCAGATCGTTTACTGACAAGGTAAACAATGACCTTATAACAGGCCACCGAAATGACAGTGAAACTGATGACGCAACGGAGTATTAGATTATTGAAGGCCTCAACACCGCTATCCGGTTTACGCTTGGTAAGCGAAGCTAAACCTGTAAAACGTACTTACTCTGGAGGTTTTGACTAGTGTATAAAACAGCTCGGTCAGCACCCCAAACTGTCTCTTGAGGAAGTCTTCAGGTGCCCAGGACGAAAGCTACTTATGAAACTAACAGAGGTATTCAACTCATTACCACATGAGGTCCAGAGCCTGTTAACTTACTGTTCTGCTTCATAATTAAATTCACCTATCTGGTGGGCTGAATCTGTTGCTGATTAGAGACCAATGAAAAAAAAACTGGCCTTGACATCTAGACGTGTGGAGTCTGTAGTCTCAATGTTCTTTTTTCTCCTTGAGTGGCATCTAGAGCAGTAGAGCTTGACCTAAGTGCAAGAATAACCACTTGGTGCAGCCTTCGAGGAGAGTTATGGAAGATATTTACATTGTAGCAGAGTGACCAGATGCTATGAAATCCATTTCCACAACACAGAGGTCCATTACTGCAAGCCCAGATTTAAGTATTCATACCCTTTTCCAGGATTCAGTCTCCTTGCCATGATACACCAAATTGTGCTCAGATTCTGTGTCCATTGATCATCCTTTTAGTCTATAGAATTGATTGGAGTATACCTGTGGTATTTCAATAGATTCAATAGATTGGGCAACATTGAGAACATTTTGTCTATATAAGGTCCCACACTTCACAGTGCATGTCAGAGCAAAAATCAAGCCATGAAGTCCAAGGAACTTGCTGTAGACCCCCACGACAGAATTGTGTGGAGGCCTAGATTTACGAAGGTTATGAAATTGCTAAAGCATTGAAAGTTCCAAGGAGCACTGTGGGCTCCATCATTACATATTGGAAGAAGTTTGGAACCACCAACACTCTTCTGGCCAAACTAAGTAATCGGGCAAGATTGGCCTTGGTAAGGGAGGTGAGCAAGAACTTTATGGCCACAGAGCTTCCTGAGTTTCTCTGCAGAGATGGGAGAACCTTCCAGAAGGAAAACCATCTCTGCAGCACTCTATCAGTCAGGCCTTTATGGTGGAGTGGCTGATGATCGCAAATGATAGCCTGAAGGACTCTTTTAAAAAAAAAAAATTTTTAAAAAGGTTGTCCAGTCTGATGACACCAAAATCGAACTATTAGGCCCAAATGCAAAGTCCAGACTTGAAGTCGATTAAACATTGTGGGGAAACCTGAAGATCACAGTTCACAGACACTTTTAATCAAATCTGTCAGAACCTGACACGATCAACAAGGAAGAGTGGAAGATACTGCCCAAATTCAGATGTGCAAAACTGGTAGAGACACACCCAAGAAGATTCAAAGATGGGTTTGTGTTTCAGTTTTTTATTTTCAATGAATTGCCACAAATTTCTAAAAATGTTTAAATTTTTGTTCTGTCATTATGGGCTATAGTGTGTAGATTGATGGCAAAAAACTAGACATAGTAAATTCTTAAATAAGTCTATAACACAACTGAATGTGGAGAACGTGAACGGGGTCTGAATGCTTACTGAAGGCACTGTTCTGTGGTGTACACAGAACATCTTCCTAACATGAACTCTCACCTTCTTCAACATGAGAATTCCCGTAAGACGCCATTAGACATCGACTGATTAACGGTTCCCAAAACGGATGTTAATTAGCTAACGTTAATTACCTATGACACTCTTAGCGAAGGAAGTTCTCATGAGCGTGGCCAGTCCCAGGTCTCCTATCTTGACGGAACCGGTGGGGCCCGTGATGAAGATGTTGTCGCACTTCAGGTCCCGGTGGACAATGGGGGGGGTCCGGGTGTGGAGGAAGTGGAGGCCCTTCAGAATCTGCCGACACCAGCTCCTCAGGACCTTAGGCTTCATTACCTTGAAGCGTTTTAGGTACCTGCAGACAGGAGGGAAGTTAAAACGTAGGAAAACCTGATCGTGAACATGGTCTGAATGGATGATATAAGGCACCATTCCAACAGGGCCCTGAGGTCTGTCAAAGGCCGGTGAGAATTGTCTCAGCTCTGTGGGGTGGATTTTGGAGTTATCAAGTTATCAATGAAGGAGTTATAGAGGCTTGACTATGCCTACAAGTAAAGAAATACCCTTTTGAAGTGAGAACTTATTTGTACAGAAAGAAAAACTTCATGCTCTTAAAGGCACGCTAATTCCTGGAAGCGTGTAATCTGTAATGTTACCCTGTTTGGATGAGTGAACAGGGATGAGTCTGTGTGTGTATGTGTATGTCACTGCGCATGTGTCAGCTACCCACGTTTTTAGTGTCCCAGAGGTCATTAGTTCGGTAACCAGGACGATGCATTTCTTCCCTCGTAGCACAGACTCCCAGGAGTCATAGAAACGGACAATGTTGGGGTGCTGCAGACCCTTCAGCATCTCCGCCTCTTCCTTAAAGCGCTGCTGTTCCGTCTTGGTCAGCTTCCGGTCCTGGGGACACACAGGAACACGCAGGAAGCCACGTCCGACATCAGTACAGCTGCAAAACTCTAGTGACTCTCCCCAAAACAAATCCCAGGTTTGACAGAAACCCTGGTTGGAAGATTCTGGATTTCGTGCCAATTCCCTCCTGATTTCAGTAATATTTAAAGCTAGATTAATGTAAACCCTGTACATTTTTGGGAATGTTTCCAGAATGTATTATGCAACACTAGACAGCAGGTATCGGTGAGTAAACACTGCCACAGTCGAGTGAGAGCCACCTGGGCCAGTTTAAACACAAACACTCACCTACTATTGGATACAACATTGTGTCAGAGTGCTTATTTCTGTATGTAGGCTGAGGGGCTCAATGCAGCAGGCTCACAATCAAAACGTCATTCACCACTATGTGCTGAGCTTAAACCATTTAAGGAGCAGGCACAAGGCTGAATGCTGTCAACACCAGACTGGAGGAGGTTGAGCTTTAGCCACGCATCCCTCTTTACAGCCTCATTGCCAAGCAACCATTTTTATCGTTTTGCACAAGTATTAACAGAAATTGTCCCAAAACTCACGCCACATTGACAAAAACCTCAGAATTCTCAAGCAAAACGAAACGTTATACTCAATGCCATAACATCTGGAATGTAAATGAAACGTTTGCCCTCAAAAGTTAGACCAAATAATAAATACTATGACACTGCCTGATAAAGGATGCTGAGTTTGACCATAAAAAGAATGCCTGAGGTTTGGTCAACGTGGTGTGAATTTGAGACCTCTGTTGATAGTTTTGAGAAAATCTAGAACACATTCAAGATATGTGTTAACAGTTGTGAAAGCATGTAGCATATAAGGTTGCATTCAAACAAACATGTCCACAATGGCTAATTGCTTGGCCTCGGAAATCATGCATGTCTACCACCATCGACTGGTGTCTCTCACTTCTTCAAAGACTTGAACAAGTGTATTTTATAGAACATGAATACAAGTCTCAAGTTTATAAAATGTTCCTGTACTGTCCTGCTCCAGAGTACAGAAAACAAGGGGGTCAGCACAGTAGTCTGATACATTTACATTAAGTAAACCATTTTTTTTCAAAAAGTCGGGACAATTGATGCAACAGTGAAATGGCTCCGGTTGGGTCATACTCTCAGCCCAGCTTCCCCCATCATCATACCATTTACAATAACAGAGTACAGAGATTTGTGTGGAAACAGGTGAATAATACATCTGGATTGGGGTAAATGGTCCTCCTGGAATTCAGCTAAATGTTTTTGTGTATATTGTTCATAGAACCAGTTTTAGTGTGTTAGCGACTGAGAAAAACTGTAATAGTATTGCACACTGAGGACCACTAGATGGCACTATCCAAATATATTTCCATCTGCATGTGCCGAGAGACAACACCCAGTCCGAGCCTACAGAACTAATTCTGCTGCATCTGCCACACTGCTATTGGCCCCAGTAGACTGGATGCTGCAGAAATCCCCTGCATACACACTCACAGACAGCCACACACACAGACACATACACAGTCACAGACAGCCACACACACAGACACATACACAGTCACAGACAGCCACACACACAGACACACACACACTCACAGACAGCCACACACACAGACAGACACACACATAGACAGATACACACTCATAGACAGCCACACAGACACGCTCACAGACAGCCACAGACACACTCACAGACAGACAGACACACACATAGACACATACACACTCATAGACAGCCACATAGACATGCTCACAGACAGCCAAACAGAGAAATACACACACTCACAGACAGCCACACACACACAGACACACACACTCGTAGACAGCCACACACACAGACACTCACAGACAGACCCGACTACTGACAGGGTGCTCTGTTGGCTACCTTCAAAATAAAGAAATATTTAGTTATTTGATCAGAAATGGTAATGCAGATAAGCAGTTACAAAACACACAGCACAATATACTATATTTGTAAAACATATACATTTCCTGCATGTACTGTAGACTGAAGCCTGCATGAAGTTATGGTATAGTCTGAATAGGACTACAGCTGAAGGCCATGACCTGAGGTGGGAGGGATGTGAAAACTAGCACCCAGCTGGAAGCTGTCAGGTAACAAATGGGATACCTGGCTGTAGCTAACATAAACAGATCAGTTTTGTCAGAAAAATAGTATTCAGGATAGCTTGCTGTCTGTTTACCTATACATTATGCAGTTGACGGAACCTTCATTTTGAAGGGGGAAGAGCTACAGAAAAGGCATTGTAGATAATATGATTTCCTTTTCAGAGGGTTGACAAATAATAGGAAAATACAATATAAAGTGTCTCAGTAAGGTGTTGGGCCACCACGAGCCACCAGAACAGCTTCAATGTTCCTTGGCAAAGATACTACGCGTCTCTGGAAGGGATGGAACACCATTGTTCCAAAAGATATTCCCTCATTGTTTTGATGATGGTGTTGTAGAATGCTGTCAAACAGGTCTGTCCAAAGTCTCCCATGGGTGTTCAATTGGGTTGAGATCTGGTGACTGCGAAGGCCACAGCATATCATTCACATCATTTTCATACTCAATGTCATCCTGGAAGAGACCCAATAATGAATCCTCTTTAAAAGTCACTTAGGTCCATTGCTCTTGCATTTTGATCCAAAATCCAAAAACGGGCAACTGGGCCTGCTGAGCATTTTTATACATCTCACAGAGCATGACAGGATATTGCTTAATTGTATCATGCAGTAGACCTGTATGGAAGCATCTGCATTCCTCATGTTAATTTATTCAGGGTTTTCCTTTAACTTGTCACCCCTCTGTATATGGACTTCGGAGCCTGCCTTCGGTAACCGTATAGTTATATATCTGTAGAGACACACTATGGCTTTGCAGACGTCGGCACGAAACCTTCTCCGGAAGTGGTTTTGAACTGCCACCGTACCGGCATTTCCATAGTAAAAAAATGTCGCGTCTGAAACGGGACTAACGTCCGTCACTAGGCGAACACCGTCCATCACAATCTCGAACGGCATTAGCGCAGTCTGCCTGTCTGTAGTATGGGTGCAGACAGCTCCATCTTTAAAAAGTACATGACGGTTGATTTATACCATTATATTTTGTGGGAATAAAATGAGTCTAGCAATCCTACCATAACAAAAAGGAATAAAAACAAAACACGTAGCACACGAATCCGTTACGTTTATAGTGTCAGGGAAACAGTACTAAATATTTTAGCTATGCCGGAGCTGAATTCTCTTGTCTGAAACAGTACAGACCCTTTTGATGCGCCATTTAAAAAAAAAATAAGGTTGCCGCCATCAACACGTTACTGTAGCTTTATTGCAAGTCTGAGAATGTTATTATTTACTTCTGATTTCCATTAATGGAAGTTTCCTAATTACATCCATTCGCTCTATATTCCCCACACTTGCTATTTAGCCTAACTTATTTAGCCTAACTGCATCAGTCTATCTCACCCTCTTCCACTGCGATGAAGTAAGCTACATTTTAATGATTCAGACTTCGATCGTCAATACTTCGTCAATGAAACTGCTCACGATAGCGAACAAGCAACACAGCCCGTTTTTCCATGTCGGTGTCATATTTACGTTTTAGAGTCGAAAAGTAGGTAAAACCCTGCCTTACTCCGCTGCAAGGGTTAAGGGACTGTCTTAAAAAAGCGCCTTTATCTGTTGCTCGACAATGAAAAACGTCAGTAGCTCTGAGCCATTATAACTTTAATCTATATGAACACTAAATATAGCTTCACGGACATCAACAACCTTTTAATTTAACAATTTTTAAATTTAGGAGAATACCAACACTTTTCAAGCATTTTAAATCAAATAAATGTCAATAGCTCAAACTTTTCTCAAAATAACCAATTGATTCAAGTTCAGGGACATCGGACATACCATCAACATCCTTTAGATTTATTTTAAAATAAATGTCAATATCTCCAACCAAATAGCCTATAACGTTTATCAAGATAAGCAAGCAATACAGGTTCAAAGACATCAGACCTACAAACAACAACCTTTATTTAAATATATATATATATTTGGAGAATTATTAATACATTCTGTTGACTATAGAGCACCAAACCCTGAACTCTTTAGGTCTCTTCAAATGTCTGTTTTTTGGTTGAGAAGAAATTGGCGTTTTTCTTGTTGACTACATTCATTCTGCACTTTTAACACAGTCCCTTAACTGAGAATACCCGGAGGATTGGACATGACTGTAAATTCTTCTTTTGAAAAATGAACGCAACAAAGAAAACAAGTAGCATTGCTTGTTCGCTATCGTTATCAGATTCAGAAAATGTAATTAGTGACTTTCTGACAAGTTTTGTTTATGAGGTACTGAGTCAGAATCTTTATTATAAAGCTAACTTCACTGCAGCTCTCTCCCTCTCTTTCTTGCTCTCGCCCCGAGGCTCTGTTTTGTTTATCTCTGGATGCCTATGCTCCATGTCCATCTTTCCTGTTCAAATCAATGTCCTTTTCTGGAAGTAATGTTGAGGGTTACCTCTCGTCCCTCCCTCTACTTCTCTCATTATGCTCTTTCTTCCTCACTCTGTTTTTTCATCCTCTCCCCCTCTCTCTTTCCCCCTCCCCCTTTTTATCTTTTCCTCTCTTCCATGCTCTCTCTCCCAGTTCCTCTCACACACCCTGTCTCTCTCTCTCCCCCTTCTCCCCGTTCCTCTTTCTCTCCCTCCCTCCCTCCCTCCCTCCCTCCCTCGAACTGTTGAGCATCAACAAAAACAAAAAGACTGCTGCTTCATTGTCAAGGCTAAAAATAACATCCTTGACCTGGAATTGCCCCCTTCCTTACTCTCTTTTCCTCCATGCTGCGCTGCTGTCTGCCTGAGTGGTTCCCCCTGTCTGGGACTCTAGGTGTCAGCTGATGTGTCCTCGGGTCTGTCTGGGTCTGGGTAGCCTCTTAAACCAGGCCTACATTGGAGCTGTGGCCTTGTGAGACTAGGGTCTGGGTAAACTGTTTGAGTTGCAGTTTCTTTGCATCTGACTCCATCATAAGTGTTTGTGTGATGTTGTTCTTGGTAAAGGTCTGACTGCATATTTCATAGTGTCACGGTGCATAGTCAATGCATCACTCCAAATCAATCTGTGTCATCTGGGCCTCTGTTAGGCTGTCTGAACGTCTGTCTGGCTGTCAGTCTTCCTTTCCCATAGAGATACACTATAGTGTTCTAGTTCACTCCCCCTTTCCCATAGAGATACAATATACAGTGTTCTAGTTCAGTCTCCCTCTCATATAAACATATAACAGAATGTGTTCTACATCATTCTCTCCCATACAGATATAATACAGTGTTCTAGTTCAGTCTACACCTCCTATAAACATATAACATGTGTTGTACTTGTACATTCTCTCCCATAGAGATATAATATGTGTTCTAATTTAGCCAACCTCTCCCATAGAAGGGCCATAGTACTGTAGAATGTGTTCTGATTTATTCTTTGCTCTGCCTTGGTGCGTCATCTATTGTATTTCTGCCAGTTTCAAGTTTCAAAGTTTATTTATCAAATGCACCGCATAACACAGCTTCATCCTGCACAATGAAATTCTTGTGACATGGCACCCGACAACTACATAGTAAGAACTTATTCGGTTAGAGGTCAGACAATTTGGGGTCAGCACTGGGGTCGGTTATCATAATTAGCGGATCTGTCACATCACTCTGGCCAGAGAAAATTGTAGAAACATGTGCAAACAGAACTGTAGAAACACGTATATACACAAGCAGGTGCACAGCCTCAAATACTGAAGGCGTTTGAATAGATGTTTTGGGGCTTCATGAATAAGACATAACTTTCCATTCATCTCCTACCAGCATGCAACAGTATTACCAGTGCTTAACATACCAGCCTATAATATAATTGCTGCAGTAACGGAGAGGGGACCTCCTTCATAAAGAGCTATCCTCAAAATCCAGAAAACATTTTTGACAGCACACAGGCTAGCTGACTCCAGAAAGGTTTTCAAAAAATCAAACAGAATAAGAAAATGTTGAAAGACACTCCAGCAGAGCAAACAAACAAAAAGTATTCATACCCCTTGGATTTTTTAAAAACATTTCATTGTTACAACGTGAAATCAATATGGATTTAATCAAGAGTTTTGCCCCTGATCAACACAAAAAAGTGAACGTGAAAAAAATCAGCAAATTGTTTTAAAATAATTATGAAAATATAAAACTGAAATAACTGATTACATAAATATTCACCCCCTTTGCTAAGACACACCATAATGAACTGTGATGCAGCCAAGCTAGAAATTAACGTATTTTGTCTCATGTTTCACATGATTTCAGGCTACATACGTCTGTCTCTGGGAGGCTCCACAGTTGGTTAGTACAATTCCTCAAGAAAACTATATCATGAAGACGAAGGAAAATTCTAAGCAGTTCTGGAACAAGTTTCTTCAAAAGCCCCAATCCCGGGTAGGATATAAGAACATTCCCAAAGCATTGAATGTCCCTGGAAGTAAGTCCATTACTAAGAAATTACTAAGAAATTGAGAGAATATGGCACAACTGTGAACCTGTCAAAAACAGGCCGCCCTCAAAAACTAAGTATCAAGATGAGAAGGGCACTAGTCAGGGAGACTCTGAGACTGTAAGTGGAAGAAGATTCTATGATCTGGTGATAACAACATGAGCTTTTTGGCTTCAATGCTAAGCGCTATGTTTGGCGCAAACCTAACACCACACATCATCCTGAGGACACCATTCCTACTGTGAAGTATGGTGGTGGCATCATCGTGCTATGGGGATGCTTCTCTGCACCAGGGACGGTGTAGTAAAGCTTGTAAAAATAGAGGGCAAAATGGATCCAGCAAAGTACAGACAAACCCCTGAAGAAAATCTGCTGAGGCCAGCGAGAGACCTGGGACTTGGAAAAAGATCTTCCAGCAGGACAATGACCCCAAACATACAGCCAAAGCCACACTGGAGTGGCTTAAAAACAAACAGGTCAATGTGCTGGAGTGGCTCAGTCAAAGCCCGGACCTCAATCCCATTGAGAATATGGATACAGTTGAAAATCGCTGTTCACCAAAGGTCCCCATCCAATTTGACTGAGGTTAAGCAATTTTGCAAAGAAGAATGGGCAAAATTCCAGATGTGCAAAGCTGCTAGATACTTATGGCTGTAAATGCTGACCCAAGTGATTCTTCCAAATAATGACAGATGGGGCTGAGCCCTTATGCCATCAATTATTTCATGTTTTTTATTTGTAATTCGTTTAGAACAATCTGTAGATTTTTTTTCACTTCAACATTGAGGACTATTTTTGTGTTGATCAGTGGCAAAAACCGAATTAAATCAATTTTGATTTCATGTTTGTAACACAATAAAATGTTGTCCAGTCCAAGGGGAGAACAAGTAAACACAAAATTCTCTGATTCCTTTAATAGATTTTTAGCTTGAGGTGGCTAAAGTTAGCTGATATTTGTAATCAATATATGTGATGTAATACTAACATTATTTGAAGGACAAACACACTATCAGTATAAATAACATTATGTGAAAGACACACTATCATCATAAATGTTGTGATAACATTTGGTGAAGGACAAACGCTCTATCAGTATAAAGGAAGCAATAATGACATTACGTGAAGGACAAACACACTGCTGAGAATTTAAAAGATGGAGGTTATTGTCAAGCAGAAACTCAAACTTTGTTTAAGCTAAGGAGGGGGAGTAACAGATTACTAAGAGAGAGAAATGGGGAAAGAGAAGAAGTGACAGAAAGGAGAGAAAGAGAGGAAAGAAAAAGAAAGAGAGAAAGGAAAGGAGGTTGAAGCTATGATGAGGCTTATAGTTTACCCCTTTCTGGCTGTATATCTGCATCACCTTAGTGAGTATCCCAGTAACTAAATGGTATGAGGCAAATTGCAACCTATCCCCTATTTAGTTCTTAATTTTTGTCAAAAGTAATGCATTGTATGGGGAATATAGTGTTGAAAAATTTAAACACTAATCTCTAAAGGACCACATTCTGTCAATATTATAATAACTAAATGTTGTTTATGGTCAAAGGTTAAATTGGAAGAAAAAACACACCTTGTGTCCTCTGGTGGTCAGGCGGTCTAAGCCAATGCTGTATACTAGACCTGGCACAGCCTGGGGGAGAATCTGGCCCATTGCGCTTTCAGCAAAAAACATCTATCTCCACTTTCCAGCCCAATAAAATGCCAGAAAGAAATAAATACTCATCTGTACATCTGTACAACACACAAAATTCTTAATGTATTATACAGTGTGGAATAAACGCGCCCACACCCCACAAATCAGTGTAGCACCTATGCACCCAGCAGAAACACCCTGGTAGCTTCCGGAATCTTCCCGGGGCTTCCAGCCGGGCCAGTCCCGCCCCTACACACCTGCCTGCTCTTTGGACCTTGTCAGAGGTGGTGTTTAAGGGCTCCCAGGGAGCAGCTCGGGGGCGAGGCCAGTTGAAGAAAAAAGAAGGACGATGACCGAAGAAGGCTGGAAGCCGGAGGTGAGGGAAGATGGTCAGGAGATGCAGGGTGACAGAGAAGCTGCCAAAGCTACAACCACCATTCTACTCAAACCCCCACCGGGAGGCTGCCCCAGAATTGATGCTGCCTCCCCAAAAACAGCAGTTTTTGACATTTGGTTTCGATTTCACCCTCACTTCCTTCCCTAACCCTTCTCCATTTGTTAATAAAACACCCACCAGGGCCCTGAACTCTGTGTCCGTTCCCTGTGTCTCAGACTGAACAGATCTTTTAACTAATTCAGTAAACTACATTATATGTTAAGTAATAGAAGGCCATATTTCACAGACACCTGGAAACACTGGTCCGTAGACCAGAACAGTCCAGGTTCAAGCCCTGTCTGTCAGGCCAAGAAGTCCCGTTGGCAATTAAGATTTGCCAGCCTCACCTGAGCACCAAGGGTTTCCTGGTTTCATCACGCTCTAATGACTCCTGACAGCTCAGACACCTGCAAAGCTAGCTAAAGGTCATAAGGTGAGTGAGCATGTATTCATAAGTGTTGGCCCAAGGAAATTCCTGGTTTAGCAGTAAGGAAAAAAGCACAATGGCATCAACTTTTCCGAATCTGTTGTGAGTTTTTATGATAATAGAGTTGGAGATAATTATTCTTTTGTTGAATTCAGAATTGACCCCAACACTGTTATCTCCTGCCTGCGGGTCAATATAAGCCTTTACAAGTTATTATGTGTTTATGTTTCCCACCGACCCCAACTGACTGGACAATCATGAATTCCTCTGCAGGTGAGGAAACTGAAACCCATTTCTTTGAAGAGCAGTATTTTTGCCCAGGAAGTATAGGGAAGAGTGGAGGGTACCATTTAGGATGCATGCTGAATGTAGGGAAAACCAAGTAGCTGGTTGCTACGTGGCTATTTTGAGTGCCTGAACCAAATACTATCCTAACACTGGTAATAACAATGTAGCTCTCAGAGAAAAACACATTACACAACATGGAGGCCAATAAGTCTAATAACGGCCCGTATGCTTAGTGTGATAATCGGTTAGGTAACGTGTATTGTAACGTGTATTGTAATCTTAGTGTGGTAATCGGTTTGGTAACGTGTATTGTAACGTGTATTGTAATCTTAGTGTGGTAATCGGTTAGGTAACGTGTATTGTAACGTGTATTGTAATCTTAGTGTGGTAATCGGTTAGGTAACGTGTATTGTAACGTGTATTGTAATCTTAGTGTGGTAATCGGTTAGGTAACGTGTATTGTAATGTGTATTGTAATCTTAGTGTGGTAATCGGTTAGGTAACGTGCATTGTAATGTGTATTGTAATCTTAGTGTGGTAATCGGTTAAGTAACATGTATTGCAATGTATATTGTAATCTTAGTGTGATAATAGATTAGGTAACATGTATTGTAACGTGTATTGTAATCTTAGTGTGGTAATCGGTTAGGTAACGTGTATTGTACCTAACCGATTACCTTAGTGTGAACCCCCCCCCGCCCCCCGATTATCACACTAATCTTAGTGTGGTAATCGGTTAGGTACCGTGTATTGTAATCAGTGTCATTATCGGTTAGGTACCGTGTATTGTAACATGTATTGTAATCTTAGTGTGGTAATGTATTGCATTGTAACATGTATTGTAATCTTAGTGTGGTTATTGGTTAGGTAACGTGTATTGTAACGTGTATTGTAATCAGTGTGATAATCAGTTAGGTACTGTGTATTGTAACATGTATTGTAATCTTAGTGTGGTTATCAGTTAGGTAACGTGTATTGTATTGTAACGTATTGTAATCTTAGTGTGGTAATCGGTTACGTAACGTGTATTGTAATCAGTGTTATTATCGGTTAGGTACCGTGTATTGTAACATGTATTGTAATCTTAGTGTGGTAATGTATTGCATTGTAACATGTATTGTAATCTTAGTGTGGTAATCGGTTAGGTAACGTGTATTGTAACGTGTATTGTAATCAGTGTGATAATCAGTTAGGTACTGTGTATTGTAATCTTAGTGTAGTAATCGGTTAGGTAGCATGTATTATATTGTAACGTATTGTAATCTTAGTGTGGTAATCGGTTAGGTAGCGTGTATTGTATTGTAACGTATTGTAATCTTAGTGTGGTAGTCGGTTAGGTACCGTGTATTGTAACACGTATTGTAATCTTAGTGTGATAATCGGTTAGGTAACGTGTATTGTACTGTAACGTGTATTGTAATCTTAGTGTGGTAATCGGTTAGGTAGTGTGTATTGTATTGTAACATATTGTAATCTTAGTGTGGTAATCGGTTAGATAACGTGTATTTGCATTATTGTATCCTTGGGCTGCAGGAAAATAGAATGATTAGCTTTTTGCGTGTCCTTTCTATGATACATTTTTGGACACAGACATCATTGATCAACGAGAGAAAGCTGGGAAGCCAGAGGAGGGAGTATGCCTAGATAGAAGGCCAGACTGACACCCACGTAGCAACAGTGTATGTGTTTGGGAGGAAGCGGCTTACATCACCAGACCTATGCCACGGCCAATTAAATGTCTGACATGGCTATTGTTCAGCATTATGTCGCACGTTGCTAATGTGTTCAGTAATGCGTTTGCTAATGTGTTTTGGCAATTTAATATATAATCTAATATTTCCGCAGGTAAACAGGCATTCTGTGTGATCACAGGTTACGGCTGGTAACACACAGGTCAGAGTCACAGGCCAAGGGCTTGTGAAGAGGCTAAGACTTTGACTCCAACCAGGCCAAGAGACTGTTTTGGACCAGACACCTGTTAAGTAAAAGGTCAGCCAGCCAGTTTCCGGGTCAGCAAGGCTTCTATAAGTAGTTGGGCATGCCAGCCAAGACAGTCGGTGAACAGGGGATATCGGTGAAGAGTAAACAAGCTTGCTTCATTTGGACTTGCTTCGTTTGGACTTCTGTCCTTTACAATACCATCCCTAATAGGGATAATTTCAGACAGCCTACACCTCATATAGGTCTACCTAATTGAAACTGCAACATCTCACATGTGTGTGTGGGAGAGATTATTTACCCAACATGTGAATGGGGGAGGTATTCTAGTAAAACAGCTCCACTGGTAATCCTGTTTGTGTGTGTGTGGATGTAGCTAGGTGTGTGTGGATGTAGCTAGGAGTGTGTGGATGTAGCTAAGTGTGTGTGGATGTAGCTAGGTGTGTGGATGTAGCTAGGTGTTTGTGGATGTAGCTAGGTGTGTGTGGATGTAGCTAAGTGTGTGTGGATGTAGCTAAGTGTGTGTGGATGTAGCTAGGTGTGTGTGGATGTAGCTAAGTGTGTGTGGATGTAGCTAGGTGTGTGTGGATGTAGCTAGGTGTGTGTGGATGTAGCTAGGTGTGTGTGGGTTTAGCTAAGTGTGTGTGGGTTTAGCTATGTGTGTGTTTTCATACTGCTAGCTAAGTGTACACTCGGAAAGTGTCATTCAGAAAGAGTATCTTAGGCCATTAGCATTTCAGTGGTTGACATACTGAGGCGGCTGCTTGGTCGCTGACTGAGATTAGATTACTGTAATCTCAGACTAGCTGATACTAACAAGATGGAGCCATTCAAAAGGGCCAGATCAGATTCTGGATTAACAACCGGCCTGGTACGGCAAGTTCAAAAGCTAGCCAGTACGTCAGCTAGCCAGTCAGTCAGCTAGCTAGTCAGTCAGCTAGCCAGTACGTCAGCTAGCCAGTCAGTCAGCTAGCCAGTCAGTCAGCTAACAGTACGTCTGTTTACATTAAAAGCTTATTATCTGAGATTGGGAGGAAAATTGTGGTCAGATTTGTCTTGTGTCCATGCATTATACGAGTCTCAACTTCAACCGGTAGAGCCAGAAAATAATCTTCCCCACAAACTGGGTTCCTTTAAGGTCTAAAGCATAAAAATCCCTCATTTGGTTATTGATTACTGAATATTTTGAAAGGATCTAAAAAAAAAATCACTAGAAGTACATTGTTATGTGTGTATAACTAACTTACTAACAAACGTGTGAATAATGGTTAGTAAAAAATGAGTAAATGATGAGTAAACGCATTGTTACAAAGGTTCATTGCACAATGCTATCCTGCTTTCCCTTTTGAGGTCGAGGTCAGTTACTATAAAAGCACCGCCAACAGTGAGAGAACTCAGCCAAGCTCTTGGGTTGTGTTTGGCTTGTTTTTTTAAGGCTCAGTCGTACAGTACAGCTTAGAAACTTGTGTGGTAAGGTTGAGAGATCTGGCGTCAGTAAAAAATGACCCTGTGTTAATTAATCACTGTAAATGAATCTCAATACCCTCCCCACCTCCAATAGAGATTTATAAAAGGCAGAGATGATTCCCATCTAACGAGTTCAGGGAGCCTCTATAATCAATTGTTAATGAACGTCTAAATCACTCTCTGTGGCTTCACTTCCAATTAATGCCTGAGAGCCTTCTGGTATTCAGCACCAGAAGACATTACGAGAGCTTGTATGCTGGATGCATGCCAAACGGTCACAAAAATGGTGCATGACAAAGAGTATTGGCCAAATGTAAGCCCATTGAAATACAGTTAGGTCCTAAAATATTTGGACACTTACACAATTTTCATAATTTTGGCTCTGTACGCCACCACAATGGATTTGAAATGAAACAACCGAGATGCAATTGATGTGCAGACTTTCAGCTTTTATTCAAGGGGTTGAACAAAAATGTCCTATGAACCGTTTAGGAATTGCAACCATTCAACTGCTTGAAGTCTGGAATGCATGGACATCACCAAACGCTGGATTCAACATGTTTTACAATCTTAAAGATGCAGTCTGGGACTTTTGCAATTAACAAAATGTATTTTTTTAACCTCCTATTTTGGACTGGGTGTGTAATATGTTGTTTATGTGTGATTATAAATCAGGTAGTTTGAATGCAGATTGGCTGATAGCCGTGGTATATGAGACCATATACCATGCGTATGACGTCCTGTACAACTTGAGGCTGTAAAACTAAAAAGAAATCAAGGACAAGTTGAGTATGCTCAGGAACGGATGCCCAAAGAATGGCGCTTCACCAAGCGCGTTAGACTGTCAATCATCATGATGATTTTTGACACAAGTATGTTGGAGACATTTACATTCAATAACAGCAATGGTATATAAAAATGTAATGCAAGGCTGCTTTGGAATGTATTTGGCAAAGTGGTTATACCTACCACAGGGAAAGAAAGACATGCATCAATGTGGTTAATAAAATAAGATATACTTCACTGTTTTCACTTGAGTTATTTTCAGGGGTTGAAAAGATTTCTAAGACACCAATTGTGGAGGAACTATTAAGTGACAATGACATGAATATTGGGGTTGACATCCATACAAGAGTTATGCCATTGTTCCTAATCCTAAAATAGTGTGAAATATACATACATATAAAAAGAAAAGCCATAATGTTGGCACATGTTTATGTTAAGCAATGGGGAAATTCTGTATTTCCAGGTAAGTGGCATTTCCTTGTTTGGGTAGACTCAATTGATCTCCTTACTGGATCTAAAGTGGCTCTCAGCAGAAGCAGTTCCAGGAAGAAGAAAAACAAGTGCATGTGAATGCAAGAAAGACAAAATCAACACTTGTTTACTCCGCATTGACCTTTGAACTTTGAAAGGTGAAATTAACCATCTCTGCCATCACCACAAATCTGCACTAACCACACGTCATATCAATCAATTACTTATATAACAAAGCGATTGGAGCTCCCTGTTCAAGGGCCCATAGGACCACCTGCTCACAGCGGATCAGATGGCCTTGGTTTGACCGGCCTATCAATGGTCCAGTTGAACATGTCTGGTCAGATCAATTCTACACTGGACACGTCAATAAAATGTCTGCTATTTTAGTCATGAGTCGATACTATGGCCTGTTCTTTCGTTTGTTATTGTCCTTTCAATTTATTTATATATATATATATATATATATATATATATATATATATATATATATATATATATATAT